>WYDF02029467.1:0-12866 GCA_009867245.2 Adranes taylori
TGTTCAAGCCATCGTCTTGAACAAACGATGGCATTTTTTTCCTGATTAATTAACCTGAATGTATCTAAGCAAAGCTTATATATATGCATAATACACGTTTCAGATGAGGCATCGTTATTGCGTGGTGCAGATTAAATTAGACACAAATCGGAAAGAGATATTGAGCCATTAAAATATATCTCATAATGAGTTATTTGAGAATATGGGACAAATACATATTTTTAACGGTTTTCTATTGCTCCATTTACGCGCTGTTTTTGTAGAACCAATTAACCGCGTAAATGGGGGATTACTGTAAAATGTTCCTAAGTGAAGAAAAATGTGAATATATTATAATAAATAAACTGTAACTTAAATCCACAAATTTTAATTAATAACCGTGAAATTAAAAATAGTGAAAGCATTTTACACCTTGGTTTAAAATTAGATCATAATTTAACATTTAAATAAAATTAACAACAAAATAAAAAGTTTTCGTAGACGGCTTTCGTCATTGAAGTAATAATAATTATGGCCCTACTCTGTAATATACGAAATAGTTAGAAAAAGAAAGTAAACGTTAAAAAAGATCATAAATTGTGTCTTAAAATTAAACTATTTTACCTACGGTAAATGTACAGTAGATGTTTTGTATATGTGATGGAGCATTTAATCTGGATACCTCAAGACATGATAATTCAAGACGCCCTTCTTGATTTGATACATAGTTGTCATCTATATCAAATTGCCCAGGATCTGATTTAATGAAAAACGGTTTATACCTAATAAAAATAAATAATTATATACACATTAATGTATTAAGGCATAAATTATTAAATGTGTAAGTGAACAAATTTCTCACTAACCTAATTTTATAATTTGGTAGTGTAAGTTTTCGTTTGATGGCCTTTTTAATTTGATTAACGATCAGATTGGTGATGTTGCTCTGAAGTTGTCTCCCTTGAAAATGCGATTCAACAGCAAAATCCATTAACGGCTCCTCAAAGAAACTAAATGACCAATGAGTATATGGCGTTCTAGTGAACTGCAATCTTCCTACACCTGCTATCCTGTTCACTAAATCGAAAAATTCCACAAATAATTACAGGAAGACAGAAAAACTAAAAAAAAACTATTTTAAAATCCAGAGATTCCCCAAAACTCTATTAGAAAACGAAAAGGTCGTTTTCTAACGAAAAACGATTTAACTGTTTATAAAAATTACAAAATTATTATAAACTTTACAACCTATGAACAATCTGGGGACCTAAATCTGACTAATGCCATCCGAATTAATGCAATGGCATTCTTTTATTACACACAATGCATATAAACTACGGGATAGAAAAGAAAAAATACTTATAGAGAAAAACCACGGGGAAATAGTACTAGTCTACAAAAGAGGTGACAAAATATGCTGAAAGTTATAGAGGAATATCTTTAATAAATGGATTATACAGAGAACAGAGTATTTATTGCAATGATATTAAATACAAGGCAGAGAAAAAAAAATGAAAGAGAAGATGTTGTCCAAAACTCAGCCAGGATTTAGAATAGAGATGCAGACTAGACTATTAATAACATTGTTATATTGAATCATATAGTACCAAATCAAGTAAGATCTAAATGAAGTACTTACAGTTTATTGATCTAAAGGTATGCTTTTAATAGAGTGGGTCATTATTTGTGGAAAAAAGTTGTGAGAGAATGAAAAAATTGAGGGTGTCAAAAAGGTTAAGATCTTGTACAAGAGTTCTATGTTGGGACGGAAGTGAGAGGAAAAGTTAATGGATATGTATCAGAATGATTCCAGGTAAGAAAGGATGTGAACCAAGGGTGTATTTTGAGTGAAAGTTTCTTCACTGTATATACACCAGATTTAGAGTGTTTGGAAACAAGAGGAGAGGGTAGGGATGTTATGACAGATCAGAAACTATGGACGTTAGATTATGCAGTTTATGGTGAGTGCAAAAGGGTCACATGTAAGAAACACATGAGAATGATACCAAGAAAAAAAGTTAAGACAACAGCAGAGTAAATAAGGATTGTATCTTTGGATTGGAATTGGATAGAAAAAATTTGGTGAATTTCCTAAATGGAGACTAATGATACTTGATGCTACGTGCGAGGTACAACATTGTATGGTTCCGAAGAATGGGTAATGACGAAAAGAAAGGAAATAGAAAAAGTACAAGTGGGGTATGTGAAAAGGATACTACCAACTGGAAAATCGACACATGGAGAAATTGCACTGCAAGAACTGAATAAATACAAATGGATTAAATATATCAAAAATACGGAAAAGTAGGAAAGAAAAGTTTTAAATTATGACGGAGATAGACGTGTGAAGGAAGTCATATTAGCCTAAGAGAAAAAAGAGGGTGAACAGTTCAAAACGGTATCGGAAAAGAGAACATCATGGCCGATGACAAGATTGATTAAAGGGATAAGAAAGAAATGGTTAAGTAAGATTAAAATAAAAAAGCAGAATGAAATACAAGGAACAGAGGTACAATTAAAGAAGTCTTGATATAATAGCAGCAATATACATACAATGGATAAGAAAATGATGCCTGAATATTTGAATGCAATGTTGAGTATGAGTGAGAAAAGAAGACTGCCAGGTTTTAATATAGGAGCGAACAAAAAAGTAATAGATATTGGATGGATGAGAAGGAAAAATGTACAGTTTGTGCGGAAGGAATATGCTTAGGCATTTTTTTTTGTATAAGTATTTGTTATGCCAATAAAGTTAATTTGATTATAAAGTTATTTGATTGATACAAACCTTTTATAGATAAATACGCTGTTTTACCAAATTTTATTTTGCCATCTACAGATAACTGAAAATTTCCAGTATAATCTAATTTCACCGATAAGTCAATAGTTTCTATCACATTTTCACTTCTATCCAATTTTATATTATCCAATGCAATATTTTTCACATCCGGAAATTGACTTCCCAAATTAATATCTCGAATCTAGAATACAGTATATCACAAGTCGTATTTATACTCAAGTACTTTTATTTCAGAGAGCTTCTTAGAGAAAAACCGCTAAACTTTAATTTCAATTTAGTGTAGTGGATAGTAATATACATGTTCACAGTAAGCATATAAAAACATAAAGAATTGATAGAAGAGAAAGTTAAATATTAAACTAATAGCGGGACGAAGAAAAAAAACTGAGAAGCTATATAAGATCTTTTTATTCTGATAAGCCTTCTTTATTATGTAATCTTTGGTGCCTTTTTGAATTATGTATGAGTCTTTTCGTCGGGCTGGTAAGTGGTTAAAAATTCTGATTCCCATATTCAGCTATTGAGCTATATTTAGTTGTGCCCTTTAATACATATTTTCTGTGCTCTTTTTTTTTGTTCTTTACTTCTATTACAAGTTTGTACCTTGTAAAGGCAAGACGCACGTTCTAATAGAAACACTTTTCTCGCCGTTAGCGCGAAGCCCCATAGTAATAGTATGCGATTGAAAGAAGTAGTAACTGTTTTAAAATGTCGTCATTTAGTATTCGTGCCATTGCCCTTAGGTGAAAGATTTTAGAGTTTACTACCTTCGTCGCTTGTTATGAATCTTTCAGGTGAGCAAGTGGTTTATACTTACTTCGAAGATTCTAGTATTGGCACTGTTTTAACTTATAACCGCTCACTTGTAGTATAGAGCATTTCTTTGTAAGGTAAGAAGGTCGCCTGTGAAATTAATAGCATAGCGTCATCTGCATACAGTGTTATTGAACAGTCGGTTAGGACACTTCTGATAAAAAGTAGCGGTAATCGAATACTGCCCAGCAAGACTACAACATTAATCTCTCTTGATCGTAGATATAACTATTACCATTTGAAGTTATGTTGACTACTTCTTTTCAGCCTGAAAGATAGGATTTTAATACTTCATATATTCGTCCTCTGCATTTAAGTTTCATTATTTAGTAGTCTATAATGACGAGCAGTCAAACACCCTCGACAAATCACAATCGATACCAATCGGGTATATCTTTTCCTCAAAATTCCTCAATAAAATCAATGTTATAAGATTTTATTGTATGCTCTATGTAAGTGTGAATTTCAAATTATAGACGGCACAAATGTCTAAAAGATAGTGATTCTAAACGATGTCATAAACGCAAAAGAAAGATTTTGAAAATACTATTTAAAATACGTTAACTAAATTTGCTTCTTTTCTTCTTAAAACTAATGTTTCTAGAATCTTACATACATGAACAGTGTTTCTTTAAGGTAAGTATAGTTATATTAAATTAACTAGATAAGTTTACTCGAATAACTTCTGCACTGTTTCTATTACTTAGAAATCAATGTATTATACAGATTGACACAAATAAAATGTATCAAAACCTTACCTTCACAGTATCAAAAAACTTTCCTATTGTAGTTTTCGTAAGAAGTTCATCAAATTCTAACGACAGTTTTTTATGAATCCATCGTTTTATATCATCCGAGTGTCGTAATTCGTTGAATAAGAACTGAAGTAACAAACTTATTGATGTACTAGTGGTTAATTCAGTATGAGGATTATCCAATTCAATTCTTAATTTCTTTTTTAGTTCCTGAAACATAATTTATTTACCGTTACAATTACTACTATCGACAATTTCTTTACGTATGTTTAACGGGTACTGCTCAGATGCACAACTCGTTTTATTAAAAATAGAAGCAAAGCACATATCAACATTAGCCATGCAATAAGAAGAAAAATATTTTTTTAAATTGTGGTGACTAGCTTCGTATACAATAAAGTGACACCTAATTTGGGAAGTACATACATGCAAATTAACTTCCTCCATATCTATGCATAATGCAAATAACGATCCAACGTTTCGGGTACAATCTAAGTATACACACATTATTAGCTATGTGAGATATGACATAATATCCTGAGGTCATGTAAAAAACTCTCATAAGTAGAGTAGGTCCTCAAAAGAACACCCTGATATGAAATATGGAGGTATAGAATATTATTATGGGGCAAATGAGAAAAACCTGTCATGGGTGGGGTTCAGAGATCCTTACACGTAGTAAAAAAAGCCCAGAAATGTAATATCATTAGGCCAATGTGAAAAGAGAAACTGCTATATATATGACTACAGAGATACTTAAACCGTCTTAAATAATCTGATAACGAATTGAAGATATAGATATATCCTAAGAGCAATGCGGAAAAACTGTTAAGACTTATAAGACAACATTAAGGATTTATGTTGTCTTATAAGTAACAATTTTCCGAATTGCTCTTAGGATATTATTCTATATCTTCTATTCAAAGACTGTTTAAGGATCTCTGTAGTATTATGTACATAGCAGTTTTTCTTTTCCACATTGGCCTCTTGATATTCTTACATTGAATAGCCTGATAAAGAATAGGAAATATAGAATACTGTCCTAGGGCCAATATGTACAGATAAGTGTATAGCGTAGAGATCCTTAAACATAGCTTTAAAACCCCTGTGAAACTTAACACTGGAAAACTAGGAACTTGGTCTTTTAAAAACTACAAATACTTTCAAGGCAATGGAGACAAATAGATGACTAGATATCACCTAATAAGACTATAATAGCCAGCCTCAACATATTAATGAACCGTGAAACCGCCTAAAAAATCCCAAAGCGAAATCATTATCTACAATCCAGACAGAGAATATAACCTTATGCAAGACAGATTTATGAAATACGGAAAAGTAGAAAAAATAGCTAATTACTTCCAAATAAATAACGATTAATAGACATTGTGAGTTATTTTAAGATATATATATATATATAAATTAACTTCGTGTAAACTGTATATGTACCTCAGGTATAATGCAGGTCTCAGTGTGTCTTCTTTTTGGTGTTTCTATTACAGGACTTCTTTTAAAACATGTTAATAATATAACGTACTGAACAATAAATGTACCTATGAAACCAAATAAAAATGAAAAGAATAGAAGAAAAGTTACGGTATAGAAATCCATTAAAATTTCACTTGATTACTAGGAATGTTTCATGTTAGATTTGAAATTATTCTATATCGTCACATAATATTCATCCTAAGTTCATATATAGTATGATTTCACTTTGTAGTATATTTTCCTTTATTTTCATTATTTATTGGAAAACATTCGCTTGCTTTCTTTTATTGTTCATAATTAAATTTACGTAAGTGAAAAATACTGTATTCTTCTTCTTATATTTGTTTACCGTCGGCGTTCTTTCGCATTGGCCTATAACCGATGCAACTGAATAACCAATGCAACTGATAGGAATTTATGAATTGATATCTACATAACTTTACTCGAGTGCGAATAATTATGATGAGGATAAGACACCCTATAAGGATATACTGGCGACAATTAACATAGATAGATGTCAGTTATCACCACAGGTATACAGGTACGATCTTCTCGATCTGGGGCCTCAGCACGCGGACCCGAAAAGAGGCCTCAATTGTTAGTTATTATTTAAAGTGATAGAGTACAAGAGAAAACGCAAGATCATCTGCAACGTAGAAATATGTATCACAAAAAAAAGCATATGTCTATAAGCAAATTTTTTTCTCCCCGTCCTTTCGTTCTCAAATTCTTAAAACCCTGCTTATACTGATAATTTACCTTACAGCAAAAAGGGCTACGACTTTTTAATTTTATGATATCTTTATAAATTTTAGAACAATTTGTTTTACCCTACATTGATATTTATAACTTATATTTAATTTTTTTTAGATATAATAAATAATCGCATATCTTGGCCCTTGGAAGGACCAATATTTGATTAATACAAAATGGAGCAGGTATTTTATTTTATGAAGAAATGACTCTAAATGTATAATTTCTGTAGCAAACAAAGGACATCCAAAGAAAATATGTTCCAAACTCCCCTTCATACCATAATCACAGTTAGGGGAATTTGATAATTTTAACCGATATTTATGTTCGGGATACAGGGCATGCCCCATTCTAAGTCTGCAGATAGTGGACACCGTTCCTTTTTGGGCAATTTTAAGCCAAGGTTTTTATCTAAGGAAGGGCATACATTGAAAAATCGTCTACCCTTTTTGATTTGATTTTCTCAGGACATTTGCCATTTTTGTCATACAGTGTCCTAAAATTTATTTAAAAAAGTGGATGGATGTACTAAAAATTGTTTAGTGGGTTCCTCATGGCCAGATTTCGCCAGATAATCGACCCTCTCGCTACCATAGATACCTTTATGGCCAGAAATACAACAGAGTTTGATAGAAAAAACGTTATATTTCGCCTTAACAATCTAATTTCTAGAATAATTTTGTACGACTTGCTATCAATAGCATTATTTTCTATACGTTGAAGAACATTCAAGGAATCCGAAAAAATAATCGATAGAACAATTTCATGAGCTAGAATACATTTAATGGCCCCGAGAATCGCATAAGCTTCAGCATAGAAGATCGAGACATGCGCCGGAAAGGAAGAACAAATAATGGCAATATTGGATGGAAGAATAGATGATAAAATAATAATACACCTAGGGGATGATTCCGAGGAAGATGAAATGGTTTTATTTCATTTGATAGTGACACCGTCAATGATAGCGACATCGAAATCGGGAGAAGAAAAGACACCGGAATAAATCCTGATGAAGACAGTTTGTCAATCGATATTGACACCGCATGTCAAATTGATGATCAACAACAAATCGTACAGTCTGAAAATCTCCTTCCACCCAAACCTGAACCAAGTGCTAGAAACGATGTATTCGACATATTCACGATGAATTATAACAGCGTTTCTTTCTTTTGAACCGAATAAATATAATTATATCTTTTTTTAGTAATTGAAATTCTTTGTAATATTTGATATTATTAGAATAAATGATTTTGATAATTCCTTAAATATTTTTCTTAAATTATACCGAGGCAGGTACCGTAAAGCATGTATAATAGAAAGCGAAGCACACAGGTCCGCGTTCGCATTGCCGTACTTTTCAATGGTATTACCATATTGGATTTACTATAGTAACAATAATTTAACAAAAAGGCTAATAAAATAATTGATGAAAACACTTACAATTTAATTTATTTAAAATTTTAATCTTATAACTTTACTTTTCTGGAGCAAAACTTTTTATTTTAAACTTCCAATTTTACTTCCGAATGTTGATTAAAACTTGTTTTCCATTTTACAATTAACAAATGCGTTAAGAAAAATTAAATATAATGCCAGTTTTGAATTTTATTTTAATATTAATTTTAGTAGTAAGCTATGCCCCGTTTATGATGAAATTTATTATTTCAAAAAGTTTCAAAGAGTCTTTGCCGAAGATATTTATAATATTATAAATATCGCAGATTTATATTTTACTTGTTCTATTTTATACTCGAGTGAAACTTTCACATTAAACATTTGAATCACCTACTATTATAACTTAAAAAGATTGAAAATTAAAATGTCGGCAAAAATTTATGTACTCAACTATATTATAAATATTTAAACACATCAGTGTAGTTATAATTACGTCCCTCAAACGCGCAAGCATAATTTAATTTTAAATTCAGAGGTTAAATATTAGGATCTGTTAAGACCATACCTTGAATCTGTCAAAATACGAAAATTATCATAAACAGTCTCTTACGAGTACCTATAATTATCAAAAATAAAAATTGTTTTTTTCAAAAACCCGCCATAAGGGGTTTTCATTGCAAACCAGATTATTCTTTCCAAGTAAAATGAATAGTTTTTATTCAGTCGGTTCTTAGAGTACAAACCCGACATATTTATATCAGAACTTGTTTTATAATATCCTAATTCATTCGTATTTCTAATCAAAATAATACGGAACTACGTACAAACCTGAAAGATCACAATAAAGAAACAGCTGTTTTACATATTGGGATGACTATTGCTCATTGGTTAAAGTACAATGTGATTAAACGATTTATGTCTATTACACCGGACACAAGTAGTAGAAAAACGTTCGAAACATTTCGTTCGAGAATCGAACCCTTATTTACCTATGATGTATCTATAGGTTTTGTAATAAAATATTTCCATTATCTTTATACCAACATGTTAAAAAAGGTCTAAGTTTTATGTGGTCCTAAAGAATGGATTTTATTTCGATAGATATTTCACCAGAAGAGAAGCAGCAATCGTTTATGCAAAAACTTCTAGAAGAACACAAAAAGGAATTACAGTTAAACGTGAGTGATCGTGCGACAATTTCTGAGTGTGCTAATTCTAACTTTAGACATAGTATATTGTCTTTAAGTTCAAGTAAAAATTATATCGATGAGGTGTTGAAAAAGTCAATAATTAATGATAAAGATTTTCATAATTTACATTCAATTGGAACTTTTAAAACAAAAGCTGACAAAAAGAAACTAAAATTGGTAAGCTTATTTTATTCATACAAATTGGATATAGTGATATGCATTTAATTTTACGTAGGAACATAAAGAATTGAAAAAACGAAGCTTATGGCTCAACTATAAACCAAACGAAATAACCGATGAGCTAGATAACGATTTAGTTATGCTAAAATTAAGGTCGGAAGCTTCAGATTATGGCATGAGGTACAAGGAGGGTACATTGAATCATTTGTCGAAATGGGTTCAGGTGAGAATATATTTTCTCATATCGAACATAAGTATTTAAATTCTGTTTTAATATTAATGGCTGTGTTTAATGAAATTTTTATATTTACATGTCCACTTTCTTATGAAATCAAAATCAGTATAACCTATCAGTTTGCTTTAAAAGCTAGAGGATTGATTATAAAAAAATATTAAACTTTACATTAACATTTATTTGGTGTCGATGGTAGTATTTTAGTCATGATTATACTGTTTCTCATTTGACAACCCAATTCTAAGCTCAATCTCAAGCTAACGTTAAATATCAGAATAAAATAAAAACCTCAATTTTAAACTTGTGCTCAGTTATTGTTATCAGGCGTACCGAGCTGCTTCGCCGAACAGCTCGCATGCTTCAAACCCGGCTATTTTACAAGGGGCACTTTTGATTCACTTCTTGGGAGCTTGAGCATGATTTTTTATCTTCGCTTTTGGAACTGCATAGTGCTCTGATGCATTTGAGATGTGGTGTTGGCGTCGCATTCTTCGAATATCGTAGACAGCACGAATAACAAACATCTCTGTCCTCAATGAAATCAAACCTAACAAAGTCTAACGTCAGTAATATACTGCCGCATCCTAACATTTTTTGGTCACATTAACCGTAGCAATAATTTAGAAATACTAGTGCAAGGAAGAACAACTGAAAAGCGTAGGTGCGGACGCTCTCCAAATCGTTGGATTGATGCAATCTCTAAACTCACAGAAATGACATTGGGAAATGTAACTCTTGAAACAACTAATCGGCAAGGATGGCGCCACATGATTCATAGGGGCACCAAAATATAAACAGTTAACCTCATAACCACTACACATCGATCATGATGTTAGATTAAGAAGAAGTGTTCTGAGCCGCGCATGTCTTCGCTATTGGTTCCTTATAAAAAGAGAATCACAATAAATCTGTTGTAAAGGTTAGCAGATTATTATAAAAAATTATTAAAATTGACATTTTAAAATTGCTGAAATTGAAATATTGACGCCTTATAAATTTCCCTTATAAAAACATTTGTAAACTTGAAAGGCAATAAAAATTTAACTATTCTTGTGTGAGATACACAAGAATAGTTGATTTGTATAAACTAAGATTTTAAAGCTCGGGCTCAGCAAACTAACGTAGCGACCAACACCATACCTTCTAATCTAAGATAACGTACACGTTCCTATAAAAATATTAATTTAAATAATAATAACGTATATTAGGACAGGTTATTACTGAATGTCAAAAGTTTGAATTTTCTAATTGAGAAAAGGAATTTTTGAATTTCGCCAAAGAATTATATAAATCGGAAAGTTTATCATTAAATATAGTCTATACACTTTTTAGTTGTATTCCCTGAAATAAAGGAATCCACTTCCAGTCCAACAGAATCAGTTGAGAAGCTTAGTTGAGGAAGCAGATGAAATCAGTATTTTAATTTTTAAAGATTCATAAAGATATTTCATAAAAATTAAAATTTCTTAATTAAATCAAAAGAAAATATTAAAACAAAATACATAATAATAACGTTACTTGAACTATACATGTTTAGTTACGTAATGCGATTCTTAATAAATCAAACCATGATTACAAACTAGAAGAAACAATGAATGCTTATTCAATGTCAAGTAGTGCGATATTTTCAATATGTACGTATAAGAATTTTATCTATACAGTTCATTAATTTTGAGGTCATGTAAACAAACTAGTGTGCATTAAATCATACGCACAATTCATATATCAATTTATTTAGCTATAATGACGTATTTTTTTATAACCTTAGATGTAGTACAAAAGAAGACTGATTATATGTAATAAACCGAGATTATTATGTTAGCATTAGAACTTTCACTCCAAAGTTCTAATGCCACGTCCATAAAACCACGTCGATCTAACGATACTCCACAGTAATTGGATTAATTTTTAGATACGAGCCAACAAAATAGTAAATTATAATTACCCTTTTGTTCAGGTATATTTCTATTTAATCAATTAATACCTTTGGTCCGTCTTTAACTAAGTCCATGGGAATACTTCCTGCTTTTTTAATTGGGAATAATTTCTTTGAGTGGTGTCAACGCTGCTGTCACAAATCTATTTGTTCATTCATATATTGTTCATCAGTTATTAGGGCCTTAAATTTAGGTATATCATCAGAGAATGGTCTTGTGTTTCACTCTTTTGCTGTTATCAAAGTCATGTTATTTGCTCTTTTTCACCTTTCTCAATATTTTAATCATTTTCCGTGCTTCTCGTACCATTCATGTATATCCAGTTTTCCACAATTCTCTTTTTTCTTCTGGAAACGTCTGTTTTCACTTCCCAGGTCTTGCATAGATATTTCTCTTCTGACTATCTCGTTAACCCAATTTGATGTCTTTCTTATCGGTGACTAAGTGTTAGAATTGGGTTCTCCACCAATCTGGTTTCCTCTCGTTTCTTGATGTTAGTTTTATGTCATTTTTTTTAATTGCTCCACAAAGAATATTTATTTTTGAAAAGCTTGCACACAAAAAAATGCGCACACAGGTCACTAAAAGTTAACTAATAGCAAACGAATAACGGTAGTAAGCTTTTATTAATCTATTTAATTAACTTGCTTAGACATACTGTAGTTTTTTTTATTGTTATTAGCTCGGTACAATTAAAGATCAGCCTCTAGATTATTACAACCGTTTAACACAGAAGCAACGTAAACAAACAATAACCGAAGAATATCTATCGGATGGAGATTTTATGAAACGCTTGAAAAAGCGTTATCAGAATGTTAGGAAACAGCAGGAGAAATCGGATTATAAAATTTGGAAGGAACAGAGAAAACAGAAGAACAAAGAGTTTAAAAGAAATATGCAAAAAATGAAAAAGACAAAAACATAGTTATTTCTTTATTAAAATTCAATCCAGTTATCGAATTATTAAATTTAATATTTAAATGAATATTTTTTAAAATATTTGTTTACATGAGTAACAAGACATGTATAACATGCAAAAAAGTATTTCAAATAAAATCATTTAAATGATCACTAACATATAGAACCGATAATTATGACGGACTACTGGTTACATATTGCGCAATATAATATAATTGTTACACAATCCAAGATGACCGTCTACTTAAATGTAAACAAAAATGTCACGTGACATCAATGTTTGTAAACAAAAAAGCACGTGGTTACATTGTAAACAAAAAGCACATGGTTGAGTTAAAAATACGTGGTGTAGTTCCGCCCCGCAGGCGTGCCGCGTAAACATTCAAATTTGAATTCAAATGATAATGGTTTTTAAGATGGCCG
>WYDF02029478.1:0-12866 GCA_009867245.2 Adranes taylori
ATTTATACTCGTATATGATATAAAAGCACTATTTAAGTTACATTTGAATGTGCGGCCCGCATAAAAATTTTTATTTTTAAAATGGCCCGCCGCCCGAAAAAGGTTGCCGACCCCTGATTTAAAGCATAAAAATATAATATCGACAAATACGTATAACTCATCTCTGCACGTCTATTCTTGACATCATTCGTAATGAAGCGTATCGTTCTAAAACGAGCGATCTCATTGCGAACGGTTTGAAATTTTGCTATTCTTGAGATCGTTCGTTTTGTCGATCATTCGCGTCATTTTGTTCATAAGAATTTTGATTTGCCTGGTATATAATTCTAATTTGGACAGCATAAAGTTTCGTCATATGAGATTTTATGCTAAAATGAAAATTACAAATAGTCAGAGGCAAACTATGTTAGAATTTATAACAGCAAAAATATAATCAGGAAATATGGATTAATCTGACATCAGTCCTTAATAGCATCCCAGGTGCTCAAAAAGATTGGAAATCGTGGCTAAAGTTAAGATTTAATCAAATGTTGTATTTTGTCTGAATAACTTAAATACTAAATGAGGGAGAAAAAATATATAATTCTCATCTTAAATAAAATAAACATTCAATAGCTATAATATTACTTTAAAGTTTAATAAATAATTATTATTTCCATGAACAGACATAGCAAGACGTGAGATCTCGAACGAAGGTACGCGCGGCAAATCATAATAAAAACATACAAGCTACTGGCGAGGGACCATCTACGTCAGATGATCTTTCTTATATATTATAAAACCTGTCTGTACAAGGTGACCCAATTGTGGAAGAATCATCCACACAATTTAATATGGAAGTTAATTTACGATGAATGATAATCTTTATCTAAAGTTTTAATATGAAATACATTACATATTTGTTTTTTATTTCAGATAGGGAAGTGGATAACTTGAATGGACAAACTGATTTGCTACCCTTAAAAAAATTAGATTTCAGATAGGAATGTGGATAATATTCTTGATTCTGCTACAAAGGTAACGGAGAGTTCTCCATATGTCATAAAGTTTTAATCTGAAAGAAAATTCTTATAATAAAAAAATAGCAATTATGAATGAACTTTAGTCGCCAAGAACGAAAAGTAGACGCACTAATCACCATTGGCGTAGCCTTAAATAAAATTTCTGATGTCTTGCTAAAATTGAACTTAGATTTAATTATTTTGTAATTGAAATACAAATATGATTTATATTTTAATTTTTTTATATTTACCAATCCATATACCACAAATGTAATAAAGTATACAAACAAGAATTAAAAATGTTAAATTAAATGTCTTCTTGGGCGTCCGGCAGCTAATTCTTGATTAACTCTTTCGACCCCTATTTTCAACTGTGTCGTTTACAAATATTTCTCAAATATAGATTATATTCATATAATTGTGATACGAATGAAATAATTTGTATTTTACCCAAATCTTCAATGTCTTCTTCGGGCATAGCAAGTATATTATATTCTATGCACAAATTATGTAATATTACACAAGAATTAATAATTCTACAAGCAATTTCAGAAGAATAATGCAGAACTCTATGTTTTAGACAACAATTAAATCTAAGTTTTAAAAGACCAATACAACGCTCAATTGTATAGAATGATGTTTTATATTATAACGGTGTTCTGGTGTGTTTGATTCAATTGCATCTTCCCCTGGAGTCATTAGCCATGGTCTCAAATGGTAACCAGAATCTCCTACAAACGTAAAACTATAAAGCTGACTTCAATAACTTCAAACGATTAAATTACCGAGTAAAAAGTAGTCAGTGTGTCCATGATTATGTAAGTCGACTAAAGTATTCTTTATATTAGATTCATTCCCAATAAATGCATCATTTGTACTGCCTGTGTGTAAGGCATTCACATTTAGTATTTTTAAGTTGACATCAGATCTAAAATATTAATAATATACCAGTTTTAAATAAATTTTATATATAATCTATATCTGTACCAATTGTACGTTGATAGAGTGATAGCCTTTACTGTTGACGTATAAATGTTCTGGACATTGAGGATGATTAACACTTGGAGGAAATATCGCTACATGTGTGCAGTCTGTACAACCTATAATTCCAGGAATGTTAAATTTTCGGAATAACTTAAAATGGTGTATACGTAGTTACGAAACATTGTATTACGTAAGTGTTTACGGTAAACTTAAGGATTTTACTTATGTAACAAAAAGCTACTTTTAAGTTTTTTAATATTATCAAAAATAATTATGCTAGAGTCAATTATAGATAATTGCAAAATTTCGTTTTATTTAAATATTTCGAATACAGCTTTGAAAATTTCAAGTCTGGTGTTTCTTGTCTGTTTGCTTTTTAATTATCTACATTTTTCTCCATCTACTTTAGGAGATAGCAATAGATAAGAGATAGCAATAGCTGTCTCAATTAGAAAGTGTACATCATGTATATGAATGTGAACATTGTTGCAAAAAGATATTGTAATTGGATGAAGGTGTTCTATATATGGTTGAGTAAAATCTTTTTCTGATTTATTTTAATTTGAATACCGCAACATTCGAAAATGTACGGCTTAACTAACTGATAGATATCATTTCTATTTCTAAATACAATGCCTGTCTTTAAGTATACTGCTGATCGTCCGTGCTGGCCGCTTGAACGACAATCACTAGTAGCAAGTTTGTTGTTACAGATGCTATGGCTACACTGTTCTTCACAACTCCTCCAGTGCTCTGTTACTATTAGACATTGACATGTTGCATTTTGTTGAAGCATGCGTTCTATTGTATCAATGCTATTGCCGAGGGATTGTACATTTTGATGTATTACGGTTAGAATAGTGTCCGATGTTTTTGTGGGAACCTGTTGGGATGCAAGCGAATTTAGTTTTCCTGTAGGCTACAGCGATTTTTTTACACTTGCATTAGTTTACTATCAGTTGTTTTACGCAGTAATATTTTGCCTTTCATTGTCCAGGCAAATTTATAGTTATGTTGAAGTCTCTGACGTATTTAAACAATTCTTGATTTCTGTGTGTTAATCCATGATTTATATAAACATGTTTTTTAATGTCAAAGCCTAGATTTTCGGTGTTTAGATTTTGGACCGTTTATCCGCGACAATTATGCTCCTTTTACTTTCTTCATTTTTGAAGCACACTTTGATATTCGCTTGCTGTCCAACCTGATAGCATGCTTCAATATTTTCTTCCTTTATTTCAGTATGAAATTCTCTAAAAATCTTTTGTACCATTTCCATAGCATTTTCTTTTGGAAAAGACCACTTATTATTATGTTATTATTCAATTTTTGCTGCTTCGTTAAATTCTCATTTATCTCTATTTTCTTCTTTAGTAATTCAACTTCGTTGCGTAAAGCGTTATTTTCCTCTTGTTGATTTATCAATTGTATCAGTAATTCGTTATAATGGTTTTCCATTATAATTAGTTTGACCATGATATAATCTACAGTGAAACCATGATCTCTGTGCTTGTTAGTTATTTCCCGAAAAAAACTGGTTTGGTTTTCCCGTATTAATAGCATCCTAGTTTCGTTTTCTGAATCCGAGTTTAAGTTGTTTATTTAAATCCAAAACGTCTTCCCAAAGTCCCTTTGCTTTTCCCACATCAAAAAACCGCCCAGTTAGGGTTTGCACGGGATGATGCTGATTGGAGCAAACATAAATGGAGAAGAATTCTTTTCATAGATAAGCCTTGAATACAATAGACGTACGTAAACGAGTCTATATAAAAACTGGCGAACGAGAAGTTGCAGTAATCTTATGCACAAACCGTTAACTTTGTTGGAGATTCCATTCTGCTGTAGACTAGCATAACTTTGAGCAAATGGCATGGCGCTTGTTAAAGTTAAGGTGAGATTAAATGTATACTGGTACCTCCGAAGCAACATTGAAGACAATGTTCTACCATATATCGGCCTTATTTGACCTAATAGATTTGTACTAATGCCGTATACGAGCTCGAAATCCAGCCCCTAAATCAATTAGAAGAATTACGAGTCACAGTTCACAAAATGCTATAGATTTCCGCAAGAAACCGTTAAGAGACCTCCTTCTATATATGCCGAGAAGAATGCTAGCTGGCTAGCTGCAACTAGAATTAGAAGAGCAGATACCCGTTACTAATTCACCTTCATGTTAGCTACAAAAAAATTTATGAAGTCGTTATTGTAGGTAACTCTTTTCAATTAAATGTTCTAACTAAAATAATTCTCTTTTATTCAATTATCCATAAATATATTCTAACGGTATCATATTTAACACGTAGACGCCGCCTGGTACCATTGGTTGTATATGTAGGCTGCTCCATCGGAAGACATGAGCCACCGGTGGAACATACTATGACAAAGTATTTACTCGTTGCTATGACAACCACTGATAGCACCACTGATTTTGCACGTATTAGATGAATAATAGCAAGATGTGAAAAACATCGCCCGATAATACAAAATATGTATTCAATTGCGCGTCAACGTGTTAATGAAAACAGTACTTCTCTAAATAGGACATAATACACTTAACCATAAAAAAATGCAAGAATGATGTAAAAAGATTAAGAAAAAATATGTAATATTTTTGTCAATGAGTATATTAAGAAATTTATTATTAAATTTAACAAAAGTGACAAACAATAAAAAATAAATAAATATTTTACACGTACCTCTACTATGAACACTTTTAACAATGATTTAAAACTCACTAAACTAAATTATAACAATATATTTTAGATATTTAGTCATATGTAAAATAAAACATTCTAAAATCCAAATTGTGTTTTATGCTCTTCATTTCATTTAATGATTATAACGGGTTCACTTATAACATAATTTTTGTTTTATTGATATGTAGACAATACGAATCATTGACGATAATTAGAATCACTAATCTATACAGATATTAACTCATTGATGACTAATAAAATGTTCTGTTCTTTATCACGTTGAGTCGGTGGTACATGTACTCCATCCGATAGCGTGAGTCACCGGTGGATCATGCTATGACAATCTATTTACTATATGATTGGTCTTAGCGTTTGTTTCGATCGATAGTTGCTTATGTATTCATTTGTATATATTTATTTAAACCGAATTATTAGTTTAACACGCAACACTCTCATTATCAACTAACACATAAGAATTACATATTACTATATTATTTTTATTTGTGACGATTTTTCGCCTTGCTATACATTATCTTATATATTATGTAAATATTTTATAATAATAAAACTTATCTTATACGTTGCTATCACAACGACTAATAGTACCACTGATTTTGCATGTATTAGATGAATAATAGCAAGATGTAAAACGCCGCCAGATGAAACCTAATACGCAATTGCGCGCCGGCGTCAACGTGTTAAACTACGTTGACATTGCATTAGAACAGTGTGCATAAATAAATACAAATAATGTATTGAGTCGTCATCTAAAAAACATATGTTGTCAAGTTTTATCAGCGCAATGTGCGTAAAGCTTAATTCATGTTCAATCAAACAAGTTTAGCACATTTAAACTCTAACTTAAGTACTCTAAATATTTAAAAGTAGCAAACATTATAATTACCACTTTCTGTTCGTCATCCGAGTTTGAATGTGTGCGCTAAGTTTGAAAGAAGCAAATTAGAACAAAAAAAGCTATGTTTAAAAGAAAATAACAATACAAACATTTATCTACCTTGACAGGTGACTCTTTCTGAAATTGTTCCTGGTCGCTTGATGTATCCAATTTAAGGTCGTCTTTAGACTGATCGCCAGTGTCGAACGCATGACTATTCTCGTCAAATTCATTTGAATGTGGGATAGGTGGTGGTACTTTGTTTTTCTTAAAATCGATATGTATAAAAGTTTTTGGAGCATCTTTTTTCGGAGCTTCTAAAAATTATATAAAAATTTATAAAACTTTTTTTTAATAAGTAGTTATTAAATATAAAATTTTAATTGTCTAGTTTCGTCAACGAATAGTGTTTTTATTATCAGGATAACAATCAATTTTCAAACCTCATTGAACTTTTCTTTTAAAGAAGAAGAAACTTAAAACTCAAAGTGATTTTGTTAAATTACAGGCACCAACTGCCCTCCACATTTATCTAAGATGCCTTCTAATTAAACCATCACAGAGTGTAGTATACTAATTATGAATGGGACACCTGTGCTAACCTGAATATATAAAAGGTACTGTTATTTCTAATTCATCCACAGCTCGAATACGAATGCGCCAATTAAACCTAGAAAAAGAAGCAATGCGCAGAACCCGTCAATGGCAAAACCGCGAAAAATCAATTTCGACTTTCCCCAAACCTTTGGTAAAAATGGATCAGCATTTAAGTACCTGCATAAAAACAATTTCACAAGAGAGTGAAGCCAAAATTAATATGATGATAGAGATGGTGATGATGAGTTTATGTGCGGCCTAAAATTATACCGTTAAGCAAGGAATTTAAGTTTGAGACAACAGATTGCAACAAACTTGTGGGGAAATAACAAGACAGAAAACTGCAAAAATCTGGTTGAGAATATTTATTTCGTGATTTTGCTGCAATATGTTCGTAAAGATCACTTCTTCACATCTTGTTGACTATTTGCTAAAAAGCAAGGAAGATATTTCCTCCAGGAGATTACCAAGATGGTGCATTGGTGCTAGTGCAAATCGACTCATCAGAGATGCATCACATATCGATTACAAGAAACTGATCAATTTTGAACTCTTTCTGTTGTTATTTTAAGTAGTGGCGAAGCAGGCGTTTGACAACTGTAGTATACAGTTAATGTCTATTGCATAGTTGTTTTATTTTCTTTCTCTGTTTTCTTCTTGTAAACCGTTGTATAGACAAATTTTGTATTATCCAGTATATATTGTAATTTTATATTTGTGTCTGTAAGTTCAGTTATCTAAAGAAACTATTACAATTCTAAAGTTAAAAGCAACTACAAATCATCAAAATTTAATTTAGATATATATTAATATGAAATATCACTTACCAACCGGTTTTGGTACATCTCTCTTGTTAAACTTTGAATCAAGCGCTATATTTTTTATTACTTGTGTAGGTACTTGATTTTTAACTGAAATATTAACATAAGGCCAATAAAACTAAATTTTAACTATTAAATTGAAAGTTCTTACCGTTACTTAAGTTGCGTTCTGATATCTCCTAAATACATACAAAAACAGTATTAACGCACATCATACACTTAATATAAATTAATACACATGCAAATATATAGAAGTCATACAACATGCTTCTACACTAAATCCCGTTACCACATTCTACTGCAATTGCAGGCGTGAAATAATGATCTAGTAGTGAATCAAAAGATATACTTAACAGAGTATGAGATTAATATACAGAGTATGAGATAATTTAAATAAATAAAAAAGGTTTTACAATTTAAGCGCAATTTATAAGTGTGAAATTTATGTTATTTAGTGATGGGTACAAACCTCATTATAAAATGAAAATGGAGAAGCAACTCATTCATACTCAAAAAGCCTTAAATGAGGTGCCTAGTTTATTAAGTGCAGGCGTTCAGTCTATTTCTGAACTGCTAGCGTTTTAAGAATAATAAATGTAGGGTTTTAATAACAATAGTATCACATCTCAATAGCGCCACCTAGTGGTCGCTTGTAAAAACTTAAAATAGAGGTTGTATATACTGTGTAGCACATATAAGAGGTTTTTTCATCAGGTCTTGAATCAAGTTACATTGATGTCTTGAAAACCAAAGTATTTAACAAAGTAATAAAATGCTAAACAAACTAATGACTCAGTGTAATAAAATGACCAAAATAAATATGATGCCTCTTACCGTCGAATAATATGAAATAGAATCCAAAATTGTCATTCTCTATTTGGCCTTCCAGTAATTTAATTGTAGACATTACATAATAACAGAGTAAATTATTTATTAAAATAGTATTGCTGTTACATGAAAGTAAGATGCGTTTCATATTTGAAATAAACTAATTCACCCATGTCCCGATTATGAAGCTTCATATGAGGTACATCATGACTGAGGAACCCATCACTAATTTTTATTAGTCTATGATTAACAAAACTAAACATTGATTGTAATATTTCTATCACAAACACGTGCAATACTGCAAGAGTTAAAGTCATCACACCAAAGAAGAGAAAATTAGCTTACATTCGCTGCAGTTCGTGAGTCTGGTTGCTGCAATAATTATAATTTAATTAATTGGGTACGAAATCATTTTTTCTGTTTATTTTTTCATTAAAAAGCGACTAACGTTTTATAACACAAGTATATCGTTTTCAATATAGTCTATACCATGTTCAATGCACTTATGTCCACTTATCTATTTCAAAAGTAAGAAGAGTTTTAGGAATGCGTTGATCTTATGTAAAAATCAACGCATTCCTGATATTGTAATCAACAGGTAACGATTTTTTTAAAATTTGTTTCATTTTTGGCATTAAAAATAAAATGAAACTGATTTTCATAGCAACGAATGAAACAAAAATTGTTACAAAACACAAAATAATCGTAATTTTGATGTAAAATAAATCAATAATATTTAAGAGCTTTTACATATAATACAACAGAAGCAATTTTTCTTTTCGTAGTCTAAACACCGGTCTTCAATTCTATGGACTAGAAAAATTTGGACCGCTACATTATTGTAAAAATCAACTTAATCTCCTCAAATTATTAAAAATACCTCTAGACCATAAAAAGAAACATATAATCCTTCTAAACGATTAAGTAGGCTCAACTTTGATAAATAATCCTATAAACAATTCGAAAGCAAAATATACTGTCTTACTATCTCTGCATGAAAACAAAACCTTTTGTTGAAGAATAGGCACCAAAATAACAAACGCGGGATACCGTAGGAATTTATCTTCATTTAATGTTATTAACATATTGCTAGTTGTGGATCGGCTAGGCATAAAACCGTGCTGCACATTAGTAATTGTTCCATTGTTTAGTAGGAATTTAGTTAAGGTCTTCAGCTACCATTTTTTTCGATGCACTTGCAGATGATCGACGTCAGGCTGATCGGTCAGTAGTTTGCCGCCTTACTTTTATCCCCTTTCTTATGTATAGGAATTATTGTAGCTTTTTCCAGTCCATAGGGACTTGACCCATTGATAGAGACTGGTTCATCACTTCCGCTAGGGGAGAACTTAGTATATCTGTGCACTATTGGATAAGTGTAGCTGGTATCTCGTCACGTCTAGGGCTCGAGTTGGTGTTAATCGAGTTTATGGTGGTTAAGACCCGTTCAGGGCTGATATCGATAGTTTCTATGCTAGTTGTTTGTCTTTGTACTGGCGGGAACGGACCATAAGTTTCCCGTACAAAGACACTCTGAAACTGGTTCGCAAATGTATTCGCAATTGTTGCGGAACACGCGATTGATTCGTCTGCCTTTTCGTCCACCAGTGAGATTTGTTTAATCTTTGAATCGTACGTGTTTGTGATGTAATTGACAAATTTTCTCAAATTAATTCGTCATAGTTGGAGTTTGTGTTTCTGATCTCAGCTGTAGTGTTGTTTGAGTATATTAATTCAAATAGGCTTCATTTGTTCTTTCTGCTTTGTACCTGCCCCACCCTCGTCTTTTCACTTGTATTAGTTTCGAGATATTCGAATTGAACCAGGTTATGTTGAATGCTTATTAACCTTGCGAATTGGCACGAATTGTTCTACTGCTCCAGTTAAGGCTTATGAAAGGTCGCAGTATATCTCTATTCGCTGGCTGGATATGTAGCTGCTTATGTTGTCGTAGTTTGCTCTTCCGTAGTTGTAAACATACTTTTTATAGTTATTTCTACTTATTGATACTTGTAAGTTGACATGGATAACACAGTGCTCGCTGATCCCAATAGGAGTAGCAACTTCAAGAGCAGTGACTAGCTTTCTGTCATTTGCTAGAACCAGGTAAGTGTGGACGGGTTGTTATGGTCTCGTATTCGAGTTGGTTTTAGTACTAGCTGACTGTTGGTATACCTATCAAAGAAATACTCCGCTGACTCGTTATTCCGCTGAAGTTTCTTTTGAATCCAGTCTATTTGAGGGAAATTGAAATCTCCAATTATGAATAGATTTTTGCCACCTGAGTGATTAAGAATTATGTCCGTTAACACCCTGTCATCCGCAGAATGGCTGGATGGTGGTCTGTAGACACACATGATATTTAGTTCGGTTTGGCCATATTTAATGTTTACATACGCTGCTTCAGATTGACCGACGCTCAAATCCTCGACCGTTAATATTTTATGAATGTTTCCTTTGAACTCGTTGGCTAGGTATATACATACACATATGTATATGTATTTGAATTTTATTACAAAAATTTTGAAATAATTATTTTCTTTTTCATAATTATACTTTTTATGTGTTATGTTCATATGTATCACTTGGAAAAATATGCAGTTGCATTAAATAAAAAAAAATTATTTCTGTATCAACGTGTGGCTTTTTATAAAATATAAAAAAAAATCGAATTGCGGCTCTCTTTGGCCTCATGTGTGGCCAACTATGTAATATATTCTTCTCCTGCAAAAGTGTGTTCATCAGAATGCCCGGTGTTGACAACAAAAAACATCTGATCAGAGGCCTTGTCCAATAGATATTCCTTTTTGATATATTGATTTGCAATATTATCGGAATTCTTCAGCTGGTATCATTTAAAATATTTCTTCAGCCACTTTTATGACATCTTGCAGCTTAAATGTGACATTTCTTTTTGCCACACAATCATTTATTTCAGCCCAAATCATTTCAATTAAATTTTAATTCGGGATGATATGGCGGCTAAAGCACTATAAAATCTAATTTAATAAATTCGGTGTAAAGAACATATCGTGGAGATTTATTTTTATGATTTTTATAATGTATAATTCAGGCTTTGTGGATGCGTACCGTAAGAAAAATTTCATTCCGCAAGCAAATTTGTATATCATTTTTCGTGGAAAATGTAGCAAATTAGCTATAATTTCACGTGCTTGACTGCGCATAATCTTTCCTGACAAACCTATACACAAAATAAAAAACCATACGGATAATAGTATGTTAACAAGAGAAACAACACGAAAACATAAAGAACACAACACAAGCAAACATGCAAAAGGAATATTATGCAATATTATGAAAATCAGGTTGAGACTGCCAATGTTTTAACCTTTCGTGCGTACTCCTCTCGAAGCATGAATGTGGGTGCTACCCGACTGAAACTCGTTACTGCACATTGTGTTGATTTTAGAGCGCGCGGACTATAGTAAACTTTGTTTCAAAATCCAGTCATATAGCAACTAGTCCTCTAAAAGATAGAAGAACGTAGAACAGTTAATGTTCGAAGATCGAAGAACAGTTAATGTTGCTTGGTACACAATCAGAAGTTACAGAAGTTTAGCAGAACGGTCTATTTAACAAAAGTAAATACAACACTCCGAAAAACAAATCTTCTAAAAAGACTATGTGTATTTATATACCACCCAACACATATCAAACGGAGTTTTTACAAAAAGCTGACATCGAATTGATAGATCATCCTATACAATTGCTTTTTTAACGTAAAGAATTCTCTCCGAAAGTTATAAGAACAGATCGCGCGAAATGTTCTCCGGTCAATTTCATTTTTATTGTGATTTTTTATTGTCGCTTTCAATAATTAATCAGAGAAAAAACACTTGTATCTAAATAAAATTTTAAGGCCGTGTTAAAGAACCTATGATATTTATTTGGACAGTCTACTTTCGTCTTATTGGTAGCGCTGTAACATAGCTATAAAATTGTTAATGATTCCAACAAATAAAATTGAATATAAAATAAAGTAAATTTTAAGCCCTAAAATAAAATATCTTTTAGGTACGCTTGTAGAAAATTTAATGTAATAACATCACATTTATATGAGAGATGTTTGAGTATACCTATCCTAACTGTAAGACGCTAATCTGTAATAAATATTACCTACTTGTACTGCCTATTTTTACAACTTCATTGTCAAACGCGTAGAAACAAGGTGATTCTACCAAAACATAAATCGTGCAATTCAAGTACAAACTCTTTGAATAGCAAGAGAAATATGTTGATCATCGTTGTTTAAGACTTGCAGTTTAAAGATTGCGTTCGATAAAATCCACACAAAAGTAACATCAGTTAAAAAATTATATAAGTATTGAATAGAAATATCGTTAACAATTAAAAATCATTACAGTAAATTTTATCATCTGTACGGATAAATAGCTGTAAGTTCTTTTTAATCTTGCCCATTAAGTGTCATGTAGTATGTTCTGAGACGGTCCATACAGCAAAAGTGCAGAATCTTTTAAAGCTTAACGGATCGTATGCTTCTATTTCGGTTGCTTTTAACCAATCTTTTAAAGTGCAGCAGATCATTTCGTTCCATTTTGTCATTGTTATTCTTTACTTAACCACATCCACCAAAAACATTCGCTAAGTGGCAGTTGAGGACAATTTGCAGGATGCGTTGATTGCGGTTTCATTATAATAGTATGCTTAAATTTGGGCGAAATAAAGTAATGCCAACCTAACTTAGAGATTTTGGGTCATTTTCTTAGTAGACTCTTAATCCCACAAGAAATAATCGTTTACCATATCGAATACCTTTTTGGAAATTTGAACTTCATTTTCCTTTAAAAGTTGTCTGATGCACTTAACGTGAGCACGTGTAGAACTCCTGGCTCAATAATTAATTGAAGTTCGTTACCTATGTAACTTTTATCGTCCATCAGAAAACAATCGCATTTGATTAAATTTTCTTCTGACAGATTGCGGAAGAAGATTTGGGAATTATTTTTTCTTTTTCATTCTATGCGCAAAAAGTTTACAGAAATTGTTTTTAAAGCTTTGT
>WYDF02029489.1:0-12866 GCA_009867245.2 Adranes taylori
AAGCAAATTAAAAACATTACTGATAGACTGTGCTCCATATTCAATCGACGAGTTTTATGATTACTGTAATAAAATTTTATTCCATATTTCTTTATTTTTTTCTGTTTCTAACTATGTTTATAACATCTCAATTTTTGTTTATATATATATATATATATATATATATGTATATTGTTATACATCTACATTTATATATTTTTTTCCTACTCTCTAAATGTTATCGTCTACGATCTGAGCAAATGTTTATATATCTACATGACATGTAATCGCTTTCTTCAATAAATATGATTTGCGATTTATGATTTATAAAGATTTATATACTGTATCAATGTATGCAATTTTTAATAGCTATTTGCGTATTGAGAGTTTAAACTGAGACTTTACCATTTAAAACAGGACTTCCAAACAATATTGAAATATCAAGGCGTTGAAAAGGATAAAGCTAAAATGCCTTTGATAACTAATTTGCACACGTATTCGGGACACGATTTTTAAGTTTCAACAATCATCGTAAATTTTTGAGAAACTTAAAATTTTAAAATAAACTTATTTTGAAATTTCATAATGCGCAGTTGTGTTTGCTTGTATAATCTTGTACGTGGAAAGCGTAGGAAAATTATGTGTCAATACAATTGATTTATGGAACAAATGGAAAATTCCTGGAGCATTCGGCTACCCCATTTATCATTGCACATGAAACGTTTTAATTTATACAACACAAATTCACAAAATTTGCCCCGTCCCAACTTTGATATATTGGAAATCAATAGTATGTAAACAATAATCTAAATCAAATTAAATCTATTTAGTGTTTAGTTATTTAACGTTTACCGGATTATTATAGAAATGCACCTCCTAAAACTTTAATAAAATTAAAGCAGTAAACTTTAGTAATGGGAACGGTACGAACTTTTTCGTTCCAATAACCGTGATAAAGTACCGTTCTCGGTTCCGCTTAAAACTCACGAAATCTGTCTTAAAGTGGCAAGCAAAAAAAAGTGACGAACAAAAAGCAGTAAATATAGTTTTTTCTTAATTTTATGTACAATAAAACGTAGACGTAATTAAATATTGTATCATCTTCAAATGTTGACTATTCATTTTAAAATTCAACAAATTTTCAGTTTTCTGAAAGAAACTGGAAAATTAAAAAAAATACTTCGAAGAGACCTGGAAATTAATTGCTTGTTTAAACGACGATTTGTATAAGTTGCCTCTGTATAAACCAAAAAGTGTTACCCTCATCAACGCGCAACTCAACAACGCAGAACAATAAGTACTATCCTCCCCATTGCTATCCAGAACTATAATTTTACAATCGTTTGATCATTTATGTATCACATTCTGTTAGAAAACGGTACGGTATTTATTATGGTACGTTTAGATTTGAGCATAGGCGCACGGCATTCTTTCGCGCTCGCGAGAATAGTTTAAATTGAAATTAATTTTCTGACACATGGACTGTTTAAGTTGTTTGCGATTATGGGAAGGTATAACTGTAAACGACGAAATAGCATATATTTTGAAGAGTGCAAACTTTGTCATCATGTTTGAAGGTTGAATGTGCGTAATATTCCATAAGACAGTGACAGATGCTTTACATTCCATAAGACAGTGAGCTTTTAAAACTCTTGCAGCAGCTGTAAGACCGTATCGTTGCTGTAAGACCGTAACCGTATCGGAATTTGATTTAATTTTATAATTGTACAATCGTAATAGCTTGTAATTTTTCTGGGTCCGGCTAAATTCCATTTTCATCCACTATATGTCTTAAGATTTGTATGCTTTTCTTTAAAAATGTACATTTATTTGATTTCAAAGTTTGCCTGTTCCAACCTCTGAGAAACGCGTTACAATGTCCTTCAAAATTCTTAGAAAAAATAATGTCATCTAGATAACTTAATATTTATTCCACTTCATTCCTTCAAAGACTTTATCCGATAATAATTGAAAAGTGTTTGCTGCTTTCATCAGGCTAAAAGGTAGCACATTATACTGAAATGTACCATCATGCGTGATGAAACTGGTATACTCCTTGGAGATTTCTTCCATTTGATCTTGCTAATACACACTTAGCATGCCTAGAGATAAGTTTATTTCCATGTAGGGAACTTAATATAACGCTCAACAAAGGTAAAGGCCAATTTGTCTTTCAAGGAACTTTGTTTATACGGCAATAATTCACGCATAAGCACTATAAGGCTTTATTACAAGCACTATAAGGCTTGCCCAAGGACTGGAACTCATTTGGACGATGTTATTCTTCAACATCTCTTGTACCTGTTCTTGAATACCGTCTCTTTCCTTTTGACTGATTCGATAAGGCCGCGCACTAAATAATCTACATCAAAGATAAATCTATTTAGTGTTTAGTAATTTAAGGTAAAAACACAACGCTCAATACTAAGTTAGCTTCATAATTAATTAAAGTAACAATCGATTATTATAAAAATGCGCAGCTATAGCTAATGAGACAAAGACGTGCTTCGCACATGCGTAGATTAATGTTTTACTGTGTTTAATAAAGCTTCAACAACATTACAGCAGTAAACTGGTTCCACACTAAGAATGCGACGAACTTTGTAAAAATACACGATAAAATATCGTTCTCGGTTCCGTCTGAAACTCCAGAAATCTGTCATAAAGTGAAAAGCAAAAATAAAGTGACAAACAAAAAAAATTTCCTGCGTTAAAAGCAGTCAATATCTTTTTTCATAATTTTATGTACAATAAACAGTAGACGTAATTAAATATTCTATCATTTTCTAACGTTCACTATTCATTTTAAAATTAATTTTTTTTTCAAATATCTGGAAGAAACTAAAATTTTAAAAAATACGTAGAAGAGACTTGTAAATTAATTACTTGTTTAAAAGATGCTTTGTATAACTTGCCTCCATATAAATAAAAAAGAATTATATTCATCAACGTTCAACTCAACAACGCACAAGAATAATTTCTATCCTCACAATCCTTTGATCATTTATCTATCTCGTTCTGTTAGAAGAAGGTGCGGTATTTATTAGCATCGAAATCGTCTTCGCTTTGCATCCGATGCGGTATACAGGTCGTCGCGATATGAAAAAAATCGGTACGGTATGTCAGTAGTCGGTGTAGTAAATCCCATCTGTTTTATACAATTTCATAATGCGCAGATGTGTGTACTTGAATAATCTTGTACGTGAACAGGGTAGAAAAAGAGTATTATTACTGTTTTCTTTTAGTATTCACCTTTGAGAGTTAACATTAAGATTCTGAACGGACCCGAGGATCAAAACCAGAATCATCATCTCTCCAGAACTTGGCCGATCATTCTACAGGTACCCAAGAATGCGGTCTTTTGCAATGTGATCACTTATGCCCATTTCTGTCAAATGTTCTGCTACCTTAATTTAGACTAGCCCGTTACATGATATAACAATCATATTTAACAATCCTGGTATTATTCGATCTTTTCCCTAGATATTTTCTGTATGTTATCATCACTCGGACATGCTACATCTCTGAATACGACGTACTTTTTGGTTTTATTACATATAACAATATCGGGCCTATTGTGCATGACGACGGCATGTGTTTCCGCATCCCAATATATTAACCACGCCTCATTCTCTTGTTTTGCCGTCGGAATTATTTATATGGAGCTATTTTTCCACACGATATATTTGCGCTGCGGCATAGTTCCTGGTGAATAACCCTCGCTATGTTATTATGACGCTCGATGTACTGCCTTCCGGCTAGTTTAGAGCAACCAAACGTGATATGTTGTACAGTTTCATTCAACCCTCCACATACTCTGCATGTATTTATTACGCTTTTCTCTTTTAAAATGTGTTTCTTGTAATTCCGAGTTCTAACTGTCTGATCTTGAATACATGCCACCAATGCTTCCATTTCTGGAAACAAGTACCCTAACATAAGATACAGATAAGAATCGTCTAGGCTTACGTTCTCGTTATGAATACTGCTATAGTATCGCCCATGGCGGACTATTCCTTTCCAATCTGTCAGGAGAGTTTGTATAGTTTTTACATTGGAAAACTCTTTTAGGATTCTATTATTCTCATATTTTGCTACGTACTGAAGTAGTCATAGATTACAAATCTCAAAATACTCATCTAATCTCTTGTTGTGGTTTCTACACATCATTTCCAGATTACGTGGTCCTCTACCTCCCATTCTCCTCGGTATATACAACTTTGGCTGTTTGGGTGTAGTATTCCCGTTTACTGAAAAGTTGTTCGTACTAATCGGTCTATATCCTGAATGGATGTTAAAGACCACTTTACTATGCCAAAAGAGTACGATAATAAAGGGACAACCCACATATTATAGGGGGTTGTCCCTATAATATCATTTATCGGGCATTTATCTTTGTTTTCGAAACATTTTCTAATCTGTTTGTAAAGTTGGAAATGACTTGACGCTTTCCTTATCTATAATTAAAGTTTATAACATTCCTAGGTATTTATAAGATTCTTTCGGTGCAAAAATTGGAAAAAGTGTTCCATCAGTCAGTTGTTTATTCCTTCCCCTTTTAATATTAATCAGAGCGCATTTCTCTAGACCCATAACCACACGAATGTCGCTTGTGAATGTAGAAACTACTTTTAATAGGCCATGCCTTTGATGCTCCTTTCCCGCATAGAATTTAAGATCGTCCATGTAAAATTGGTGTGATATTTTTATCGCCGTATGTTTCTGTTATGTGTACCCATTTGATCTACTGTTTAATAGGTAACTTAATGGATTCAGTGTAAAGCAAAACCAGAGTGGGAATATTCCGGCCTGGAATATTCCGCATTTGATATAGATTACGTATGTGGTAAAACCTTTTCCTGAAGCACGTCTGGAAAAGATGACATGCAGTCTTGTCCTCCATGTTTTAGTGAAATGTTGAAGAAGCGTTACAGTGCGGTGATCTATTTTATATAGTTTCAAAATTTCAAGGAGCCAGCTGTGCGGTACCGAATCAAAAGCCTTTGAGTAGTCAACTCACGCTACAGACAACTCACGCTTTCTCTTTGACCTTTTTGCTTGTGGAGTTATTGTATCATCTACAAGTAACTACTCTTTTATTCTACGTGCTTTTTGTTTACAGCCGGATTGCTCCTGTGCCAATATATTGTTCTCTGTGAAGTGTGTAGATATTTTAGAGCTATTTATGCACGTCAATATTTTATAAAACACGGGAAGGTACGTTATGGGTCAATAATCTTTAGGAAGCATGTATATAATTCCTTCCGTTAAGAAGGGATGTGCATTTCGAGGATCTGTGATTATGTCCTGCATCTGCGTAGCCAGTCGTGAGTGACAATTATCAAAAGCTACCACCAGAAATTCTGAATCTTATTTGCTCCTGGTGCTTTCCATACTCCCATTTTCCTACAAGCATATTACACATTTTCATGCTTAATTTCAAGATCTTCCATCCTTTGTTCACTATCGAACCTATCATTCTCTGCTTTCAACCGAAATGCTTTTGAATTGTAGCTGCCTTCCTTGTTACATATTTGACAACACGAAACGCTTATCATTTTATTGGAGTCCAATAAGTCTTTATTCTTAATGTCAGTCGTGAGCCCTCTGAAGAATATTTTTTTATTATTTGCATAGGGCTTATTTTCGTGATATCTGCGTGTCCTCTTATGCTATCTATGGAGTCTATGCCGAAGAACAGCTATTTTTTGTTTAAGCTTATGTTCCACCAACCAAGGATTGTTGGCGTTTCTACTTTATTCTGAAGTATATTATATTGCTTTGTGATGGTTTTAACTTTTCTTTTAAGTTTTTACTTGGATTACTTGCTGTTTTATATAAATACAGAATACTAACCGTCTGTCGTAAATTATAAATTTTTGTCTTAGTCGATTTTCCCATGGAGGTTTCTTTATTGTTTCTTGATGTGCTAGAGTTTTTAGATTTTGTTTAACTTGCGCTCAATACATACTTTAGAAGCACAATTCACTACATGATATGTGTCTAGAAGTGACTGAGTGTTTTGAAATATATGTTGAAGTTCTTTGTTAACTTGAGGTATTATGCCGATGGTCTTCTTTCCTCTTCCTAATCAAGAGAGGCACACTCGATTCTTTCCTGCACTTTACTATGTCAAAAATTCTCCCATATTGCATAAAATTCATATCAGGATCACATACCATATTGTCCAGTACGATTTTAAAGATTCGTCTAATCTAATAGAGCTTAGAGGCCTGGATTATTCCTTGGTCCATATGTTGGACTAAAGCCGTCGTGTTAGGAAATAAAAGTATCACCTTTATATTTGAATGCATAGTTTCAACCTCACCAGGGCGACCTGGAGCATTGTCCAGAACTGGAACAGCTTTAAAGTCTAAATCATTTTTCTTTAAATAAGTTTCAATTCCAGGAACAAAACAATTCCGGAACCAGTCACCGCAAATAATACTTGTAATCCACGCTTTCTTGTTTGAACGCCAAAATACTGGCGTGATGTCCTTGTTTCAATTTTTCAACGCACGGGGATTTAATGATCTGTAATGCATTATCGACTTAATTAAACAATCACCTGATATATTTGAACAGAACAGTGTTACTCTATCTTTTGGTCCATCGAAACTAGAGGAAAGCTTTTCAGTTATGGATATAAAAGTTTTGTTTGGCATTCTATTCCACTTGTTCGGGTTCAGATTTATATCCCCAATTAGTAGTTCAATATCAATATACTTATGTTAGCTCATAAAACAATAAGCCTCATGTAAATACTTTGATATGTACCTACTTATTTGTTTTGATAGGTTCTTCTTCTTCTCATGGTACTACAGTCCTAAGTAGACCTAGACCTCATCAATAAGAGTTTTCCAATCACTTGCCTCAGCTTTTGACCTCCATCTTTGATAGATTACTGGTAAATAAATACTACATATTATTCTTAAAATACAATACATGTCTTTAGTTTTCGATCCTCAAATAAAGAAATTTTCAGACGTGACTACGAGTGGTCGCAGTTTTTCAATTCGCGAATAAGGAAATCGTGAATAAGGAGCTTTACTGTACGTAGTTAAGTATTGTATTCAACGCAGAATAATAATTACTAACCTCGCAATCGCTTGATAATTTATGTATCTCGTTCTATTAGAAAACGGAATGGTATTTATTAGCCTCGAAATCATCATTGCTTTGCATCCGATGCGGTTTGAATCCACATATTTGCGTATCCCTCTCGGCCGATGCTTGTGTTAACTATATGTGCTGTGTCTTTTTTGTTTATTTCCATCTTTACTAAATTTTCAGCCTTAATCTGGCTATGAATTTGGTTCTTTCTTCTATCCAGTCTTTAAAAATATACAGACTGTAAAAATGTGATTTTATTTTACTTTCATGCGGTTTGTTTTGTTGTAGCCTTTCTGCTACTTTTCCAGCTTTGAACTAATGCTGCTGACTATATGATTCTTTAATCTCTCGACCATCTTCTCTCAGTGTTCTTCTGACACTTTTGGTAGATCTTCAAGTTTTATCTCTCGTTTGATGTCAACGTTGCGTACATACCAAGGAATGTTCCACTCTATTCTATAGAGCTGTGTTTAAATAATCTTGATTTTTTCCTTGGCCTTTGCTGAACCTTTTGTCCATAATTCGCATCCATTAATGTTGGGATGAGAACTGATTTTGCTATTGAGCTTTTTTATTTTTTCGTTGAAGTTGTTATTGCTGTGGAATAGCCTTGATATTTTTCTTGCTGTTTGTTTGGATTTGAAAGATCTACTAGAAACATGTTTTTACCATTTAATTTTTTATAGAATATGCATCGTAGGTATGTTGCTGTTGAGTTGAATTTTATTCCTTTTCCTTTAACTTTTACAATGTCTATCCAGAATCTTATTGGAGAATTGTGAAGTTCCTATATTGGACGTGTTTATCTTCAACTTCCATAGCCTAAGTTTTGCGTACCTGGTCTGTCAACTTTTCTCCCTCGTCGATTGCGCTGTCCTGGTTTATACTATGATTCACTATCGTCGTGTCATCCGCAAATTGGAGGATTTGATTATTGCTTCCTGATCTTGGTTTAGGAATATCGTGTAAATACAAGTTGTAGAGAGTGTGCGACCGTGGTGACCCCTGTGGAAGGCCTTCCTCTACTTTCCTCGCTTTAGCAATTGTGTTGCCTTATTTGACACAAAATGTCCTATCTTCTAAAAAGGATTTTACAATAGCTGTCAATTCGTAAGAAATGTCCAGCTTCCACATATTGTGGAGCAGGCCATTGTGCCATACTTGGTTGTATGCTTTTTCTATGTCCAGGAAAATTCCTATACATTTTTAATTCTTAGCTTTTACTTTGACAGTTCTTCTTGCAGCACTGCTGCTTGTTGTGTTGCTGCTATCGTTGACCTGCAGGAAAATTTTATCCTTATCTAGAATTTCCTGAATTGTGCTTTTATATAGTTTTCCGTCAGTTTTGCCATTACGTGTATTAAACTTATTGGTCTTCTGTTTTTAACATCTGTAAAATCTTTATCTTTTTTAGGTATAGTTATCATTGTCGCTTCTTTCCATTTCCTGGAATTATCTTTCAAACGAATGGTGCTGTTTATAACTTGTCTTAATTGTTCTAAAGCTGTAACTGGCATTAGCTTGACTGGTTTTATAGGAACTGTGTCTGGCCGTGGAGCTTTCTTCGTATTCAATCTTCTGAGCTCATTTTCTACTTTATCCATTGACTGACTGATTATTTGGTATGTGTTTGTTGACCGCCAATTCACAATTTGGGCTACTTTCCTTGTGGTTGCTTTGTTTCTTGATGGATCTGAAGGTAGTTTGTTTTGGAATTGCTGATTTGGAGTGTCCGCTATATATTCTGCTTTTTCTTCTTTTTTGAATATTAACTTGACTTGTTCATCTTTTAAAGCGAAGCTGTTGTTATGTCCTTTTTTAAATTTTCTTGTAAGAAGCCCAAATTTGATGTCATCATTTGCTTCTTGATTGTCCTTGACCATATTTCAGCTTTTTTGACATTTAACATAGTTTTTCTGCAATCTTTGGAGTTCTGATTTATCTTGTGGACGTTGGGTTTCGCCCATATATTTTTTTTTTTATTTTTTTGTTCTATTAATTCCCTTTCTCCTTTGTTCAACTTTAATCTATTCGCTTGAGTTGAACTTACGGAGCATTTTTCATTAGCTTCTTTTATTGAATTTGTCAAATGATATACTTCTATTTCCAAATTTTCTGTAGTAATAATATTTTCGAATACAGATTTGTAATCTGCTTTGTTCTGCATGTGTATCTAATCCAATTTGTTGTTTTTGTTTCTGTTTGCTTTGTGAATGGTTTATTCCAATTTCGGCTAGAAGAGGAAAATGATCGGAGTTTAAAGCATATTTCGTTGCAACATTTATTGAATTTTTAATCTGGCGGTTGATAAAGATGTCAATTATGTCTCCTCTTCCACGATTCGGAATTGTTGTATTGTTGTTTGGTCACTCAGGAACTTTGACGTTTAAATCTCCTCCAAGTATGGCCACCTTTTGAGATTGGCTTTTCCAGATCTGCCTCGGTTATATCTGTGTTTTTGGTGAGAATATTCTGCTGTGGAAATTATTTCCTTATCATGAAATTTGTTCATATGCCTACTGCTTCAATTGTGGTAGAATCACTGCTTCAATTGTGGTTCAATTGTGGTAGAATCAAACTCTATTTTAGTAAAACAGATGTTCTTTTTGCTGAGCACTGCCACTCCTGCTTTGGCTTTACCTCTTCTGTCAAATTTTGTTGTATTAAATCCAGGAATAAAAAAGTAGGTCCGTTTTTAAGTGGGTTTCTGAAATCAACTTCGTCTTTTTCAATAAATGCAATTATCTCTTGTCTCTTTTCAGGCTGCAAACCGTTGCCATTCCAGGTTTCTACTTTTAGTGTGTTAAATCCCATTAGATAAAATGATTTTTAATATACCTGGGAGAATTTGAAGTAACACTTTTCTAAATTCACTTTCTGAGTTGAGTTGTCCTTTAATTTTTTCAGCATCATAACTTATTCCCTCTACCATCTCGGTTGCTGACGTTCTGCTGCTTGTTTGCGTTTGATCACGTCTGGGTTTTGTGGACAATCTTTGTATGTTTGCCACCACAATTGCAACATTTTTGAGTTAGCTTTTTGTTTTCTATGTTTGAGCATTCCCAAGAAGGACGTGCTCCGACACACCTAGAACATCTAAACTAGGCGTCATACCTGAATGACACGTAGTCATGTCTTTGGAAACGGTAGCATTGTTGTAAACCTGTTGGCCTCCTTTTGGATTCGGTAGATACTTTCAGGTGCTGTACTTCTTTCAAATCAAAAATTTTTCTCCCTTCTTTTTGGTATTGACTAATATTAAACGAAACTTCCGTATTTTGTTTCCTAGTCTCGTGATGCTATTATATGTAAGCCCTTTGGATTTTAAATCTTCTTCAACTTTCTCTACTTGTACCGTATTCGGCACTCCTCTTACGATGACTTTGAGGTCTTTTTTTCTAGAAGCTAATAACAGTGATGCTCAACTTATTTTCATAACATTGCACTGATGACTCGAAAATCATCGGCGTTTTTTGTAAATATTTTAATTTCATTTTCAGAATGTAATGCTTCTTCCATTTCCATTTTGTTTACTTCCATGCTTTTAATTTTTGCGTGTAGTCGTTTTTATTCTGTAAACATATTGATGGGGGTTTTCTTACTTTGTGAGCATTTTCCACCTTGATATCTCTCTTTTAGTTGTTTTTATTTATTCGCTTACTTTGTGTTGTCTGTTTTGCGCTTGATTTTGAGATCTTTTAGAAGGGATTAACAATGCTCTTCCATTGCGAGTAGTTCTTTTCAGGCTCTTCTTCTTCATTTTCAGATGTTTCTTCCTGCGTTGTTGCAGAATCGTCTTCAGACAATCTATCTTGGTTTACATCTTCAAAACTATTGTGTGACCTTAATCTCTGTTTTTTTGTGCGAGGCGGCTGACTCGTCACCCAAACTAGCATTTTTACTTCCAGGTTTTTTTCCTTTTTGGTCTTGAAAGGTCTCTTTTCCTTCTTAAATCCCATTGTGGAATTTCCCTTGATTCATTGCTCAAATCTTATGGTTGGCTATTTCTAACCCTGCTTCTAGTGCATTAAATTTAGCTAACAACATAATGAAGTCAGGATGAATTGGTCCTTGTTCACCCATGCTACACCTTATGTCTTTGTTTTTCACTGTAGTGGACAGATATTAACACTATTACTTCACTCCGCGTAATCCCCTCCTACTGTTGAGTATATATCAGCAGCAGGGAAGTCTTTACTTAAGCACAAGTTTTTATTTAGTTTTGTACACTTTGTCTCTAATTTAATAACTTTAATTCACATTTCACATTTATCACGCAAAACGGCTGTGTGCTTTGTGGAAATGTGTGCACTTTTGATCGAAATTCAATAATTTGGGAAGAAATTTTAGTGCCACTTGTCTCATACCAAAACATCTGAAATAATAGCTTCACATGAAATGCCAGCATGGAATACCAGCATTTTCAGCAATTTCTCTGATACTGCTTCGGCGATTGCCCATAACCATGGGCATGGGTTCTGCACCTTTTTAATGTTATTATCAGTTATTGATGTACTAGGACCATCAAGATGTTCGTCATCTACAACATCTTTGCGGCCTTCTTGGAAACGCTTATACCACATGTAAACGCTTATTTTGTTCCTCAATTTTTTCACAAGTAGAAAATGATAGAAGCCATCATACCTGTGGGGTCATATCGACCAACAAAAAATCAACAAAAATTTTACAGTTAGGCGAAATTTGATTATAAGAGCCGCGTCTGATTATTATCTGATCATAAAGTAGCGCATTAGATGCAGCAAAAAATGCATTAAATCAAAATCACTTAGTAAATTAGCTTACTTTTGAAATTCTAAAAGTACTACGTTTGGAAATATTTCGTTATAATTTAAGAGATTTAAACGGATTTAAGTATTTTCTTAGTATAACCTTCATTTATACTTTATTGCATACTTAAATGTTAGTTTAATATGTCAGATTGAATCTTATCCAGTTTATTAGTGCACAATAATATTACACTTAGATTTTTAATTAAATGCAGATAATAATCGAACTGGAAATTATTATTTTAAAATCTGTCTTGAGAAAGTTTATTCTCAGATGTAATCAGACAAAATATTATTATTTCATGTAAACCTTTTAAGTACTGAGATCCCAGAACTAGAAAATGGCGCAAACCGCATAATTTTAATGATTTGTTTATGAAAAGCTAAAACTGTATTGATACATTTAAAATTAGCGCAAAGTTACATTAGAATAAATACAATGGCGCAATATTGTTTTTTCTCAAATGGGTAGAAAAGAAAATTTTGCAATTTAAATTAATGACAACAGTAGTTATATGTTTTATTCAAATTTTTCTGAGAAATAGATTTATCATATATTGTGCGACTTGATGATTATAATAAGGACAATAAGAACGAAATGACGACAAACCTTTTTTTTTTAATTTTAGTAACGAATTAGAACCACATATTAAATTTCATACAAATAATATCTTTGTTATTGTTTGGTTTACTATTGTTGACCATCTATGTATGAGGAAGAGGGTGAAGCTATGAAGAGAAATTTAGAGAGATTTATTTTAACTCAGTGGCGTTTGGTTAACAATATAAATTAATAAAATAAGATATTTAAATCAACCGTTTCACACTTATTTGTTCTCATCAGTTCGGAATATTCTACAATATTTATGTTTATCTATATGTAAACAAATAATTTTTGAGATTCATTCGTTTACTTCAATATATTATGAAACCCGAATACGGCCGATTTCAAACTTTAAATTGGCCTCAAAGAAATCAATAGTACAA
>WYDF02029500.1:0-12865 GCA_009867245.2 Adranes taylori
TGCGGTAATAGCAAATACTCAAGAAGGTATAATTCAGCCATATTTTATCAAAGATCACTTGGATAATAAACTTTTAAACGCTCTAGAGTACATAACTTTTTCTCATATTGCTTCTTCTCGGTTCTTGCTGAGCATCTGGTAAAGAGCGTTTAAATAACCCAGAGAACTCAATATGAAAAGTGTATTATTCAAATTATCTGTGATAAAACATAGTAAATTATAACAGAATATTTACGATTAGAATAAAAATATACTGTGATAAAATATTTATAATTGTCTTTCATAGTCTACACAAACTAATTGAACTTACTTCAAATGAAGTTCTCTGGGTTAAACGTTTTCCCGCCAACCATATTAGTCGGTCTATCCTTGTCACACCGTACATTTTCCATTCTATATTTGAAGCTGTTTTTACTTAGACGTTGTCACGTTGTCTCGTTTTTTCAAAGCAGGGAGTACTAATAAGTAGGCGGATGAAAGTAATCGATAGATGCGCAAATGCACACCATTTTGTATTATATAAGCTATGCTTATTTGCTCTACTGTTCTTACTCCGTGTAAAAAGAGTACACCTGTGGCGTTTATTTGCCTCAATTTATTTCTCCCTTTGGGTTTGTTTGTAATAGAGTTTACTCTTAGAACATGTTCTAAACTACTCTAGCTTCTCCTAGTGAATAGTAAAAGTAAGAAGAGCAACTAACATAAGAGATTATCAATCTGTTCAAGTTGTTATAGAAAAAATGACAAGTTTTATGACAAGTAACTAGTTCGGAGTTCACTATGGACACCACGAGAGTTTCCTCTTTGTTTTTAGAGTAATACAAATAAACAAAGCTATAGTCGTTGTATAGGGTTGGCAAACAATTTCGTGATTAATTTGCCGATATATTTATTTCAGAGCTTCAGTCGTTATTTACTTTTCTGTTTATACTTAATTAGCTACATTATAAACACTAATAATTTAATATAATAACTAATGTAAATATATTAACTATTTTTATTTCAACTGTTGTTTGTTGCGCAAAAAGTTAGAAAAAATGGCGCAGAAACACTGTGTGTGATTTCTGACGCATTAATTAATTATATGTATTTGTTTTTATCAATAAGTAAAATAAAAAACTACATTTACTAGTAAAATGCTATGTAAATGGCGCTAGATATACTGTGCCAGTGAGAATTTAGTGCAAGGTAATATTTGTAGTGGTAACACGCGTTGATCAGTTTAATAGCTTTAACTCAAGATTACTAGTACAAATTATACTAACTAAACGTTAGACTAGAAAATTAATGTTTTTAAGTCTTAAAAATATTGTTATACAATAGATTGGTATTTTTTAATATTTGTAGGATTTTAGAAGCATTACATCTGGCTAAATATGATATTGACAACACCGGTAAATTTCTATAAATGTTTGTTCGTAAGATGTCGTAGTGAAATATTGACAGATAAGTTTATTAATTTGTTCTGGCACATTTTGGGAATTGTGAATGTTGTGAAATTACAGTAAAAACGGATTTTAGTGAGTTCATTTTACTACTACGATTTAATGATTTAAACCTCATTACTTCAGTCGTGTATGGTTTGTATGTTTTTGGTCAGTGAGTAATTTTATTTTTCCTACAATTATAACGGGGAGCTTTGAATAACCAGATGATATTTGTTATAATGTGCATGTAAATTCAAACATGTTGTTATTGGCTTTGTGTGAACAACCGGCACATAATATTTTAAAAATAAAGTTTTTATGCCATCTTGTTCAGTGATACAAATAAATTTAAATTGATAAGAATTTGGTTTGTTATTGAATCTTGTTATTGAGGTTTGTTATTGAGTTTTATATGAATATTGTGTTTGATAAAATTTTTGTTCCAGTGTAGATTCTAAACTTCACAGGAATCATTAAATTTCCAACTTAGATATGTTAGCTTTCATTTTTTGAATACTGTAAACTGCTTAATTGTTTGTGAACATACAATATAAGATAATTAATATGAGTTTTATTAGATTTAATTCATTAGCTTTAGTACGGATTATGAACCGTCGTCGAAAATGATAAATCGTACCTTATTTGAAATCTCTTAACGCACAAAGCACAGTGGTGTACATCATATCTTGGAGACTCTTTTTGTTCAGAAGTTATAGCCCTTAAAAGTGCCCCAATATGCCAAAAAGAAATCTCTTATTAAACATTAAACACTAAAACTGCAGTTTTACTAAAACTGCAGTTTTACTAAAACTGCAGTTTTAGTCGCTGAAATAGAGTGTATAATGTTTAATAAGAGATTTCTTTTTGGCATATTGGGGCACTTTGAAGGGCTATAACTTCTGAACAAAAAGAGCCTCCAAGATATGATACACACCATTGTGCGTCAAGAGCTTTTAAATAAGGAATACTTTATAATTTTCGGCGAGGGTCCATAAACCATAGTCAAGCCTATTCATTTTACGTCGTTTAGCTCTTATATGCTGTTTCATTGCTTTTTTGAAGTCACTCCTATGATTAGAGTGTAGTGACCGTAGAAAATAAAAAATAACAGACCATAGATTGATGCTTATCTTGCTAACATTGGTCGTGGTACTTTGTACATCCATTTAATTTTTTTGTCGTTTGGTGGTCGTCAATATATAAATAAACATGTTAGTTATTTTTTGTAATTTTTTATAAGAACTATACTTATTCTGAAATTGTTTCTTGAAGATCTAGACTCTAGATTCGAAGATATATGGTGTTTAAAGATAGTGTATGTATGTGATGCATGTCTCTGTTTAGGCCGTTTTAATATTGTTATTCACAATGACCTTGGTTTTTTACCCAGAAGGTATGATTTTTTTTGTGCTTTTCCCCTACTCTGTTGAAAAGGCCACTCTCTATGGATGCCTAAATATTTGATACTGCTTATTTGCTAATTTTAGTTCCATTTATTGTAAAGGCAATTGTAACTTTTGTAGCCTAGGCATGATTTGCACTTTGCTTAAGTGATTTCAGTTTTATATTCATTAAGTTTATTTTCAAATTAATGCCTACTTTTGAGGAATCTTCTTCGTAAGAGGTGCACACATTTTTTACAAACTGGATCACTATTCGATTAAAATTCGATTCTACTAAGTTTTGAAAGATTTCATTCAACAATGGAACTAAGAATGACAATTGATGGACAATGTTCCCTGCCAAATTCGAACTCAATGTTGAAGATCTATGTGCAATTTTTCAATCAAGGTACTATGATTCGTAAGGACGAAAGCCTTACTAAATTCTAGAAATAACAGACAGACTGCTTTTGTTTATATTTATGTTCGTACTTATAAATGCAGTTTGTTCCGTGACCGTTAGTTGAGTACACTGAAACATGTACTTGGAATCGAGGTTTCAAGTTGTTGAATTTAATTTCTAAATTATTTTTATACATTGGTGTCATATGCTTTTGTTTACGATTGTTTGTGAGGGCACACGTTTTAGATATATTTGTTTATAAGATTGATAATAATTTCAGATATTTATTTTATTTATTTAATTTTTTGCTTTACAGAAGTATTGAACCATTTATGGTTTAAAACATTGGATTTCTTTACAAGAGCAGTCAGGCGATAACAGAAGTATAAAAGTGGTTGAGTGGCAGGTGTGGTGTGGACTGGAGAAAAAGATGTCTAAGCAAGAAGCAATGGATACGGCCGATACAGGTGAAAATTCTGTAAGTATTTGCATAAGATGATAAACTCTTTGCACAGACTTACACTTTAAATTTGTTGGTTATATAGAATGAATCCTCTTCCGATACCACTTCATCAAAAGAAAAGGCAGAAGATTTTGAAACCAAATTGGAAACTGATAGGAGTAAAAGATTTGATTATCTCCTAAAACAGACTGAAATTTTTTCACATTTCATGTCTACTCAGGGAGCTAAATCAAATAAACCCAAGACTGGACGGCCTAGAAAAGAGAAACTAGATGAGAAACCTGAAGAACCAATGCAAGAGCAAATACAAGAGCAAACACAAGAGCAAATACAAGAGTAAGTAATTCTATAAGTGTTTAAACATTATTTGATAACAGTTAGTGAGCAAAATTAATAATGTATAATAAATAGTTTCCTATACACATAAAAATTGTGCATTTATATTAATACCGGTTTCGCTAATACGTCATTAGGCTTATTTGTATGTATGATATCGAGAGCATTCCTTTATTAGGTTCAAAAATTGGATTTCTTTAGATATTTGGGAGTAGTAGATTATAAATGAGAGTGGCAGATTATAAAAACAACAGATTTTTATGTTGTAAAGCAAAGAGGTTGGATTATTTTCATGTTATGGAGGGAACAAAATTTTGGAAATGAATCATTCTAAGTTCTTATTAAATTTCGAAAAATGAACTTTACAATTGAGTTGAATTAAAAAAATATTTGGAATATATTTTATCTTAGTACGTCTCTTCTACTTACATCAGTGCTATCTTTCATACGTACATCAAAGAGTTGGAAACAATTTACCACAAAAATAAATTATTCAAAAAAAAATTATGGTCAAAAATTTAAAAGCTAGGCGTATTTTCTATGGGGTGTGTGTATGAATGTATGGTTAAAGATTACTCCTAGACTAATGGATGGATTAGAATAACATTTGGTGAACAGGTGAACACGATCTTTTAAATCTTAAATAAATTTATAATTTAAGATTTTGATAACTCAATACGTCTAATGCAATATTCTTTGCGGTAGTTTTGGGTTTAGTTGAAAAACAGTAATATACTTGTACTAACTGAATCTACGCCCAATGATTTCGACTCAGTAGTTGAACAGTGTATTATAGCGTATTTTTCTATAAGTATTGTATATTTAATTATGCTAATTACTCACTTTTGTACTTTCCTTTACTGTTTCGGAATAAAGACGTTTATTATTATTATTATTATCTAAGAACGTCACTCCCATTTCTCTATTTGCTATAGATCGTGACGTTGCCACGTATTAAATTAAAAAAAAAACTTTTGGATATATCTCAGAATACAATTTCAAGAAAGTTAGTTACTTTTCAAACAAATGCATGAACGTAAATTTCTCACAGAAACTGGTAAAATTTCATCACTTGTTTCGAGTTAGATGGAAATTATTGATCTGTTTTTAATAAATTTTTAGTCATCGCCATCGCAAAACTGAACAAGAGGAAGATGAAGAACTTCTAGCTGAAACTAATGCAAAGCAGAAGCATACTATTCGTTTCGAAAATTCACCACATTTCATAAAGAATGGAGAAATGCGGGACTATCAGGTAAGAATTTTAAAAATTTAGTGAATGAAAATAATATTTTTGTCGTACATACTGAAATTAATAGTATAATGGTGTGATATGATATGATATATTTCTCATTTAAATCTTTTCTGTATAAAAGACTTTAAACAGATGTTTTTTATACATTACTTAAATCTTCTATGGACGTTGTCTGGGTCTATAGTTTATATTTATTAAATTTCGGAACACCTTTGTTTGTAAAATATTCTACTGTTGTAAGTTTTATCCTAGTTACTCATTATCTTTAATTATTTTTTCCTTTTTGACATGCCATATCCGCTCAACGAATGTTGGCGATAATGTTTGAAATTTTTTAAGTATGATTCACCGTAATTATCAGTTAATAATATGGGTCGTATAATTTATTTATCCAGGCCTATATTTATGTCATTCCAACAAAAGATTGTCGTTATTTTCTTAATTGTTGGTATTCTTGATTTTATTTCTATCGAGTCAGCATCAAGAGATTAACTCATTCACCATATTGTATTATTTATTGCGTATCTCTTTCTTAAGGTATTACACATCAAATAAATGTCTTTAGAAATAAAAAAAAATTACATTTGTTTTAAGGTACGTGGATTAAACTGGATGATATCACTCTACGATAATGGGATCAATGGAATTCTTGCTGATGAAATGGGTCTTGGTAAAACACTGCAAACTATTTCTTTGTTAGGTTTTATGAAACATTACAAGAGTATTCCTGGACCACATATTGTAGTCGTTCCCAAATCTACGCTTGCCAATTGGATGAACGAATTCAAGAAATGGTGTCCTAGTTTGAGAGCTGTTTGTCTGATAGGTGATCAGGAGGCTAGGGTAAGGTTTTTTCAAAACAGTTTTGTAAATTTGGAATTTTATTTTTGTGTTCTTGACAAAAATCGCTTAAAATTATTTGATTTAGAATTGAATTATTAAAAAGTAGCAGTATAGATAGTGCACAATATAGTGGAAGATGTAAATAATATTTAATGTCAGAAAAATTAAGGCGTGCCAATATGTTATGTTTTATCTTAATTTAATGAAAACTTTGCTATTTTCAACTAATTATGTATGTAATAATAAATAAGTAACATATAAAAGAATTAGTATAATAACTGTCTTCTTATTTGAACAATATTATTAGCATGTACACATAACTGCAATTTTTTTAAAACACTTGTTTAGTACATACACTTTTCTCATACTAAACCATTGATATGTCACTGCTCTAATGCATGTGTTTAATTCAATAAAATAAATTCTTGGAATTATTATTTTTACAAATTTAGAGCACCTTCATACGCGATGTAATGATGCCCGGTGAATGGGACGTATGTGTGACTTCTTATGAAATGTGCATTAAAGAGAAGTCTGTATTTAAGAAATTTAATTGGCGTTATATGGTTATTGACGAAGCCCATCGCATCAAAAATGAAAAGTCTAAATTATCAGAAATTCTTAGGGAGTTTAAAACTACAAATCGATTACTTCTGACAGGTAATATTAATTATTATATGTCTTTTTGAAATCAATGTGATCAATTGTATCTTTAGATTATCCCGGCTCTCCCGATTTCCGGTCGGTTGTTTAGCCCACTGCACTAACAAGCCATGAGTTTTCAAAGAACAAATGATTTTATATGTGTTACATTCTCGCATGCTAACGCATACGAGAGTTTTATTTATAAACAATTATTCGCAGTTACCTCACCTTTCGTCAACACATGGTTTTCGTGTCATCAGATAGGTGTCTGCTAGTATTGTTTTGAACTTATTAATATTAATTTCTGTTTTCACGACTTTTTGCCGGCTCGCAAGTACTTTAATTAGGAATAGATAATTCACGAGTGTATGGGCCGCTCGGTGTAATAATATGTTTATTTCAAATTAATATGTAAATTATTATTTTGTGAATGTTATGCTGTTATGATATAAATTTTCTGATTGAACTGAACTGATTTTTTTTGTGATTAATTAAACATATTGCAAAAGAAAATATCAGAAAGTGTTTCTTATAACAGAATATTGATATAAATATTTGAACTTTTAGGTACACCACTTCAAAATAATCTTCATGAGCTGTGGTCGCTGCTCAATTTCCTACTTCCTGATGTATTCAATTCGGCTGATGATTTTGACGCTTGGTTCAATACTAATCAGTGTTTAGGTGATAATGCGCTTATCGAACGCTTACATGCGGTGCTCAAACCATTCTTGTTGCGACGATTGAAAGCCGAGGTCGAGAAAAAATTGAAACCTAAAAAAGAGGTATGATAATTTACTCTATTTTAAAGTCAACTTAAACACTATATTACACATTCAACTATCTACTCAATAGCAACACGCTTACATTTTGGTACACATAAAAATATAGAATACTCCGCAGAAATCAGATTTTAGAACGCATGTTTGCATTAATTATACCCAGGCGGTTTTAGTCTTATTTTCAATTCGATTAACGTGGAATTATTTGCTTCTCTCTTTCTGATGCCTGTTTTGAGGTAGTGAGTTTCTTTGTGATAATTTAAAAAAGTGAAAGATTCAGTAATAATTGATACACCATCAATTATTAGTGAAAGAGTTTGTTATTTTCAATAATATCTTCAACCGATTGACACTGGTCAAGATATAATTAATGGGCTCTGTGAATTCGGTGGTAGATATACACTGCCAATAATCGATAAAAACTTACCAACTTAAACCGAAATGAAAAGTTGTTCCGTATTTTTAAAAAAATAGTTGTAGTTACAACAAATGAAAATATGCATGAATATCGCTCCGATTTGCATAGCGCGTCGGATTCAAAGCGATCAATCATTACCCTACCACATTATTTCATAGAGCTCATTAATTCACTTCTACCATCTGTTTAAGTTATATTTTATCTAATTCTCTCTGCTATATTGTCAGTTATTTTGTCCATATGTGTGAAAGTTATGTTTTCATATTCTTCCCGTCTTCAACGAACTTTTTGTAAAACTTGCATTTTTCTTATTTATACAAATTATGTTTTAACTCATTACATTTTACTAGTTGAAAGTCTACGTTGGTTTATCTAAAATGCAGCGTGAATGGTATACTAAAGTTCTAATGAAGGACATCGATGTTGTCAACGGAGCTGGAAAAATTGAAAAAATGCGTTTGCAGAACATTCTTATGCAATTACGTAAATGCACTAATCACCCGTATTTGTTTGACGGTGCCGAACCGGGCCCGCCCTACACTACTGACGAACATTTAGTATTCAATTGTGGGAAGATGGTATTACTAGATAAATTGCTGCCGAAAATGCAAGAACAGGGTTCACGAGTGTTGATCTTCTCGCAAATGACAAGGATGTTAGATATTTTGGAAGATTTCTGTCACTGGAAACAGTATAATGTAAGACGGTTTAATTTAATATTTAAAGATTATTTTTGGTATTTATTTAATATACTTTCACTCATAATGGCTTTACATTAATTTATTGATTGGTTTATTTTAGTATTGTCGCCTTGATGGTCAAACACCGCATGAAGATCGTCAACGACAAATCAATGAATACAACGAACCAAATAGCAAAAAATTTATTTTTATGTTGTCGACGCGAGCAGGTGGTCTTGGAATTAATTTGGCGACAGCAGATGTCGTCCTTTTATTTGACTCTGATTGGAATCCACAAATGGATTTACAAGCTATGGACCGTGCTCATAGAATTGGCCAAAAGAAACAAGTTCGAGTATTTAGGTTTGTAATTTATTGTTTACAATTAATACAGATAACACAAAATTGAAAAGATGATTGATTAGATTATAAATTTGCGTACACAATCGTCAACTCTAATGAATGTAATTAAAGTGAAACTAAAGTTTTAACTAATTAAACTAATTATAGTTTTAACAGTGTAAGTTGTAATTTGTGGTATGTTACATGAAATTTAGTTGAAATGAAGTTGAAATTATCTTTTTGATAATTTTGAAACTACATTTACAAAATTTGATAATGTATGAAGATATATTTTCAAAATTTATTCGATTTCTACGAGGCTGGTTTGACGAAAATCTAACCTAAGTACGAACGATTTTTGTTTTTATCACTTATTTTTCAACATAGTCCCTTTTTAAGGCAATACACTTCTCAAGACGATTTTCCAACTTCTTCATCCCTTCCAAAAGTAATTTTGTTCGAGGTCTTCAAAATAGTGGGAAGTTTCGGTCATCACTTCATCATTTGTTCCAAACCGGCGTCCTCCGAGCCATTTTTTTAGATTTGGGAACAGGAAGAAGTCGCAAAGGGCTAGATCTGGTGAATATGGTGGATGACCGATCAATTCGTAGCCTAATTGGTTGAAGCCAGGGCGTTTTTCTTAAATTCGGCGTCGAAACGATTCAATATACTACATAGTAATCGCCAGTTATGGAGTTACCCTTTGCCAATTAATAAGAATAATGCTTTTCGCATCCCAAAAAATCGTCGTCATCATTTTACCGGCCGATCGGGTTGTCTTCTTCAGTGGGCCTTCGCCGCTTTTTCTCCACTGCTTTGGCTGTTCCTTCATTTCCGGCATGTAGAAATAGACCCACGTTTTATCTTCGCCAAAAGCTTCTCCGAATTTGTTACACGTGTGCGTTTTTGGTCGATAGTGAGTAAACGCGGCGCACCCATCGGGCGGATAGCTTTTTCATATTCAAATGTTTGTGTATAATGGCGTGTACACGCTGAGTTGTAATATTTGCAGCATCTGTTAGCTCACGGATTTTGATTCGAATTTTAATTCGACGCTTTGTCATAATCATATCATGGATTTTATTGGCGATTGCTGGTATAGTGACGATATTGAGGGCCCTGGGTGGTCATCATTAAAAACACTCGTACGACCACGAACAAATTCAGCTTTCCAAAATTTAACTGTAGTTAGCGACGGTGCAGACTCTCCATAAACAGTATCCAGTTAGACTTTGATTTCTGCATTGTTTTTCCCTTTCTTGTGAAGGCACTTAATCACTGAACGATATTCGACTTCTTCCATTTTTCACAAAACACAAAAGTTGCTTGCTTGCGAAACCAAACTAATTGTTCTTTTTTACTTCACTAATTGTTCTAATTTTGACAGACGTCATGTGTTCGATTGCAGATGTAAATACCAATATAACGTTCGTTGTCACGTAACGTCATCTATCGAAGGCTAGATTTATGACAAACCATCCACGTATCAATAGAGATACGTGGGTTGAGAATACGAGAATAAAGATAGAAGATACGAGAATAGCGATAGAAGATACGAGATATGCCAATTTTTTTATCGAATCATCCACGCTTACTGGTCCATCATTGGAGAACTGGTTTAAGTTCCTTTCTTTGTCCTTCTTTTTGGATACGATGATAACACTTTTATTGGAGTGATAACTATAGATTTAGAAATTGAAAAATGTTTGGGAGCCTATGTTTGTTGCATATGGACCCTTTGGAATGATATTGGTTGAATGTTTGGTAAAAAAATGTTAAATTTACCATCTTTGTGTGAGAAGTGCAAAATCTACGAATTGTTGGCCCACATATTTAATTATTTGAGACAGATTGTCTCATAACGCATGACTCTTGCATAATGATTGCATAACGATTGTCTCATAACGCATGCCTCATGATTATGTATATTATTTCAGATTCAAAAGCGATTAGTATGTTAGATTAAATTTTCAAGTTATTTTGGGTATGCATTATGAGTTATAACTTGTTTTAGGTAAAATATTCTAATGAAATATAGATATTCCGCAAATAAACTAAAGATTTGTGTTTCTTCAGATTTATTACTGAAAATACGGTAGAAGAAAAAATCGTTGAACGGGCTGAAGTTAAATTACGTTTAGACAAGTTGGTCATACAGTCTGGCCGTTTACTCGATGCAAACGCAGCCAAATTGAATAAAGACGAAATGATACAAATGATTAGGCATGGTGCGAATCATGTGTTCGCGTCGAAAGATTCTGAAATTACCGACGAAGATATCGATTCCATCTTAGAAAGAGGTGAAGTTAAGGTAAATTTCATCTTTGTATATTTTACATTGTGGAATCTCACATATATGAAATGCTACGTTTGAAGAGCTGGTAGCTACTAATGTCTTATCAAGTGCCTTAACCGTAATGGTACTTCTAATGAATAATTATAATACTTAAATATATTTTTAAAAATTCAATATTTTATAATAATTTAATTTGCATCATTTAATTTTTAATATTCTTGTTATTATTTAATATTTTATTTTGTATCATTACCTATTTCTTTCCATTTTATAGACGCAAGAATTAGCCCAAAAACTTGAATCACTTGGAGAATCTTCACTCAGGAATTTTACTGTAGATGCTCCTACCGAATCTCTTTATCAATTTGAAGGTCAAGATTACCGAGAGAAACAAAAGACTATTGGTATTAGCAATTGGATAGAACCGCCTAAACGTGAAAGAAAAGCTAACTATGCGGTAGATGCATATTTCAGGTACATTTTCTTTCTTAATACGCGGGTTAATTGAATTCCTTTGAGAACATAATCTTCTTTTAAGTCTGTATGTTATAATCTGCCTCTAACAATAGTTACCCAAGCTGAAGTTGTTATGCCGCGGCCAGGTCGGGATCCGCAGAGACGTGCAGCCAACCTGGTTAGTGCGTACTTGGAATGAGGCGTCTGACCTTGACTTTGATGGGCACCAGAGACTTTATCTAAATCTCGGATATAAATAGGGTGGGGACTGCACGCAATTAAATAAGCAATATTAACAATAATATATGCCACCACTTTATTTAAAATATATTTACATAATATAAGCCATATTTCATTTTCCTGCTATTATCTACATAGGCCTAAATAATAATCAATATTGAATGTAGTTTAAATATTCTTATCTAAATAATACACAATATGGAATTTAGTTTAAATATTATTCCTTAAGGGTGATGTAGTTCCCTCTAAATAATATTAATGTAAATCATAAATAATATCATATCACAAGTAATTCAATTCACAGATTGAATCACACAATATGGAATTTAAGTTATACAACGTTAGCCCAATCTGGCTGTGCCTAGTAATGAGCCCGCTAGCCTACCTTAAATCTAGATGAGCATACCGCTACCTAGGAGCTTTGTACAAGGACGTAAACATCCAGCCCCTGGCCTAATATTTACACGCCTTCCTCACTTATCTAACTGACCCACGCCATGCCGTCTATAGACGTGGTAATTAAAATATTACTTGCAAGGACCCACTCCTTCACAACATATTAAAAGCTGATGGCACACTAGCTCTTTTCTAAAAATAAATATCGCCAAGTATTAGCGTCTCAAGTAAAGCTAATAATGCGAGGCCATGTATTTACGCTTTAAAACCTATGTTAATAAATGTTGCCAAAAAGCAATCTATAGATTAAAATTACTCTATAACGCCAAAGATTTTTTGAGCGAGCAAACGAAATTAATGTAATATCAGTTACTTATACTTTTAATATTCAATTATTCCGATGTAGTATATGGTCCGTGTCTTCACACAAATTACGAATATAAAATTCAGAAAATACAAAACTGTATAAGATATGTATATGGGCTTCGTAAATTTGATCAT
>WYDF02029511.1:0-12865 GCA_009867245.2 Adranes taylori
ATATTTGTCCGATGATAGGTTTAGAACGGAGTTAATGTATATTCACTTATACAAATACAATGATGTTCTGTAAAAAAGGTGGGTGCTGATGAAGATTAGTATACCTTAATAGCAGAAATGGCTATCCACCCAAAATGTTCATCGGAATTTTTTCTACCTTTGGAATTTTTTCTGCCTCTCATATATTATTAGCAATTTTCGATGATTACCTGCTTAAAAACAATTATTATAGTAAATAAAAATGTTACTTTTTATATAATTATAAATATTCTAAGAAATAAACCTATTTGCACCGCTTAAATATTGTTTCGATATAATCGTTATCGTTTATTCCACCGCCATTATTGCGTCCCTAATTTAATTTAACATTGATTCTCTTGTTTATCATTGACATTTAATTGTGCATATAGATTTCGTGCAATATAGATTTCTTTTTCTGATTATATTTTCTAAAAGACCAATAGACTTATTGTTCTTAAATCATTAATGCTTTTTTACTAATTAGCAGTAGGAGTCTTTTCCAGCTGCCCACAAAAGCATGAATCTTTAGACATCTCACAAGACTAGTAGCTACACATGCCCTCAGTAAGCCATCAGGTTCCAGCAGCTCACATTAAACTCAGTTGGCGCACTAGTATTCATAATTTCGAAGTCTGTTATATTCTGTAGTAAATTAGGATATTTGTTTTCGCCAACGGTGACAGTGTCGCGTGTGGGAGCCTGTCACAGTGACATTTATTTTTTGCCGGACCAGTAGTATACTGTGGTATGCAGTAGTTGAAGTTTGGGTCAGTTGTAGATATCTGGATATTTTAACGAGCCTGTTGAGTTACAACGACTCATTTGCGTTATGATGAGTATGGTGTTTTAAAGTGAAGAGGGCCAATGCATTTATTCATGTTGTGTCTAGTCAAACTAGTGACTTCTGTCAAGTGAAACTGGTGAACTTTGGGAACGTGTGGTTTGGAGAATTGCTAGTTACTGTTGGAATTTTGGTGCAAATATACAGATGTCCTCGTTTCCCGTTCTGGGCAAATTGATTGGATGTTTTTTATATATTATTTAGTAATATTGGTATGATTGTCAATATATTCCAGCATGTTGGTATTGTGTTATTTGTGATTATTTTTTTAATTCACTGATTATTATTTGAGTATCAAATGAGGAAATATAAAATATGTATATTGTCATTGAAATTGTACTATCCAAAAAAGTAATTATTATTATTATAGTCCATTTTGAGGCCACCATAAGTAAATACAACAACTAAAAATATACAAAATGTTAGCGATATGGATTAGGTATAAGAAATAGACGCGTGGAACAATTCTTAGATTTTGTTACATAAAATAAACTGATCATCACAAATACTGCTTATAAACTGCATAAAAGATGAACAAGTCATACTGGACAATGCAAAAATTCAATCGACTGTATGTTTTTTCAAAACAGAAGGACAATCAGCATCAAGCGAAAGCTAAAATAAAGAACAATAAAAGTATATTAATAGTACAATTGACACGCCTCATCGAATATTTACAAAAAGTTAAATATTTTCGCAAATTAAATTGTCCTTTTATATTATAATTGGGACATATATCAATTGCAGTCTCACACTTTGGCTAACAGTTTAAAGGACAATTTTGATTAATTATAATCATTTTCGTTAGAGGTCATAGATTTCTAAGAAACAGATGCTAAGCAACAGGTTGCAAATGCTTAAATAGAGTACTGTCAGGCGATTTTAGCAAATTCGGTGTCAAGAATATATTGTGGAGATTTATTTTTGTGATTTTTATAATGTCGTGTAACTCAGGTTTTGTGGATTTCGTATCGTACGGAAAATTCCATGCTGCAAGCCACCAAATGAGCATTTTCCTAGAAAATGTAGCACAATAGGTATAATTTCATGTGCTTGGCTGTGCAAAATCTTTACGGAAAGGCCTACTTTTCCTAGGAGATTTATACTGCAACAAATAACACAACAATTAACGCAAATAATAATAATAATATGACATAAGTGTAACAATACACAAAAAAAAACCGTAAGCCTACAGTAGTATATTAACACGAAAACAAGGAACACAACGCAAACATATATGCAAATGGCGTATTATGCACAAAATCAGATAGGTTGACGATGCCAATTCTTTAAGCGTATACCACTCGAACAATGAATGTGGGTGCTACAAAAACTCGTTACTGCACATTGTGTTCATCTTTGATCGCGCGGCCTAGATCTAGTATCTATATACATGTAGAAATATAGTATCTATGTCACGATATCCAAATTAGTTAAGCACTTAATCGAACTTTGAAAAAGCCTGATATGTTTGAGTGGTTAATTAATACAAATATCTATCTTGCTCCGAAAATCGTAAAGGCACAACATTTTCTATTATTTAGCGGTATAAAAAATCATATTGAATATAAATTTAAAGTCGCATTTGAGGATTGGAGTCACACTCTTTATTAATTTAAATTCAATCGAAATAACTTGGTTAACTGACTTTTTTTGCTTTTATGTATAAATAAAAGGCATCATTTAAAATCGATGATGTAATTTGTTTCAAAAACTGTTAAGGATCGTGATCAAAGATGTGAAAATGTGACTAAAAAGGATAACTCAGATATGAGCATTCGGATTAAAGAACTTAGTATGTTAAGTACAAGTTTCAGTGAACCTGGTTTGAAGACGACATATAGGTGAACCTTGTATTTAATTTTAATTTTACGTTTATTTATTATTTTTGTTAAAAACAAAAACTACAAATTTTACGTTACGCCACCGGTGATAACTTCACAGTGTCTAATTTTGCGGAACACTTACCAGCATAGCATTCGAGTTTCGTTATCTGAAAACTCACTAGATTGTTTTCTCTCTTCTCGTTCAAAAATTGGAGAATGTCATTGTTTGAACATTTTGTTACCCTTATAAAATTCCTCAAAAACGAAATATATTAACAAGCTCATATCAACTAATATAGATAATTTCTTACTTCACATACATCAACGATAATGACATAGGAACAACAATACTATTTGCAAATACTTTCAACGAAAATTAACTGGTATGAGTTCCGAATGATGTATGACATAACTAAAAGTATGCATGCAGATTTCTAGAAATAATCAGAGTAGAAATAACTCCACTACAAATACTACTAAATTATATAAAATATAGTATAAATTCATTTGCTTTATTAAATATCATGTAGGCGTAGAATGATTGTACCAAACCACACAGAACCGTAATCAAATCTTAATCTTATTATATCAATTGTTGCACTTATAAAGATATTAAAATTGAAAGAAGAGCTGAAATATATAATTGAAGAGCTGAAATGTCTGTGATCAACCAGGGAAAGTTATTTATGGTAAATTTCCCAACCGTACATTTTTACTACTTCTTTATATTGCATATACGATACAATTGCCGGATTGAAATCAAATTTGCTACCGGAAAATTTAGAATGGGTGGAGTCATGATTCCACTTCGGAGGTCTGTATGTTCAAAGATTTCTCCTAAACTACTGGACCAATTTGGATGAAATTTGGTAGACGATTTTGTCGCCCAGACGGAAATGCGTAATTTTGTTTATTCATAAATTCTATTGTGCCTTGTATTATGTGTCTAATGAAATAAATCCCATCTGTCAAACTGTTTCCAATTTAATAAACTTTTGGATACTATAAAAGCTATAAGCTATAAGAAGCTATAATCTCAGAAGCTATAAAAGGTAGGACATTCAAATAAACGTTATGCTATAGGCTACCTTAGATTTTCTTAGATTTCCTTAATGCTCCTTAAAGCTCCTTAGATATTATTTGAAATATTTTTTTTTACATAACAATTTAACATGTATACGGGGGTTTGCAAACTTTACGGCTGATTTTCTCGAAAACGGATGCTATAAGTTTTTTAATGTACTCTATCAAAAGTTCTCTATCAAAAGTACTCTATCAAAAGTAAATTAATTAGACGACTGCGATTTGGTAACCCTATTATATCAAGTTACAAATTCAATTACCGCATGCTTTTGTTCATGTATTTTCGTAGATAATAATTATTATTTTAAATATAAATAAATAACAATTTTATATGATGAATCCATCCGTATTTTCAAAAAGAATAGAATATGCAACCAAGTATTTAATTTCTTATCGCTGGTTATTATTGAAATATAAATAAACATGATTGAAATATTAAAACGTATGATCTACGCCGCCAATACTGCTCATGAATGTATAGATGTGCGTGCGTGCCAGGTTTGTATGGAGTGTTATAGGAATAACCGGTATAGAAGCGTACATACGAGATATATTTCTATAGCTTGCTGCTACCCACATATTGTACGCTGCTATAAGGCTGTGCTTAAAATTCTATGACTATATAGATTTGTATGAGAGACAGTAGCATGTCATAAAATACTATATGTAGGCCCTATACGACCCGTAGCGGGCAATAAGATCCGAGCGTGGCTTATGTCTATAAAAGCGAGATTTTTAAGCATACACAATTAGTTCCTGATTTTGAGAGCTCCAAGCTACAATCAACAGCCGTAACCACCAGCAGGAAGCTGCAGAACCGATAGCAAGTACATCAGCGGCCGAGCCAGTTATCAGTGTTGAACACACGTTTAGTAAGCGTTCTAACATAGCATATGCATTAATGTATTAATGTATTATTAATTGCATATGTAATGAATAGCTTCATTCCTTTCCGCCTGCCTGTTTCCTGTTCACGTATAGTAACGTCGATGTATTACAAGACGTTACTTGTCTTGCAATGTATGTTCAACTGGGGTATTTAATTCTCGCTTACAATATTCTTAGTTACTGGAATACAGCAACGTTACGAGGCGTTACGCATCTAACAAAAAATTGCTTACACCCCTACAATAGTGTATCATTTAGGCTTACCGTGGGGTTGAACATCCTAGAGTTACCGAGGCCTTAACTGGGTGTATGTTTCCAGGTTTCCCGTAATTTATTATGTACCTACCGTTTGTACCAGGATATTTGTTTCCCCGCCTTCCCCATTGTTTAACAAACTGTTTCATTACATGCTTCCCGCATTGCTGTTATTTTATCATTGGACTTTCTTATCGCTGTATATGCCCCGCTTTTAACTATAATAATACTGTTCTATTATTTCATGTGTGCAATTTTATTGATATTGTTTTGTTGATTAGAATTTCGCTATTGCTTATTTAACCGCCATTATTCCGGCATCGATTTAATTTAACATTTATTCTTTTGTTTATTACTTAATTGAATATGTATATTTCTTTCCTTGTTTATGTTGTGTAAAAGACCCACAGACGGTTTTGTTAAACCATTAATACTGTTCCACTCATTAGTTTATTTCAGCTGCCCAGCAGAGATTCCCTGCTTTACTAACCAGAATAACAACTGCCTGTGTTCTCAGTAAGACACTGAGGACCGGAGGGTGTTTGTCACGTTAAACTGACCTGGCATCCAAACATCATGTTTCCGGAGGATAGGAAATTCTGAAATTATTAAGATATTCAGTTGCGCCATCTGTGACAGTCGCTAAGGCTCCCCAATAGCAGCGTCGCGAGTGGGAGTCTGTGAGTGTGGGAGTCTGTATTAGGTTTTCAGGGTCGACAATTATGTTTTGCGGTACTGCAAGAAGAGCTTGTAAGCGCTGGTTTATTTAAAGAACCCCAGCGGTAGAATTTTTGAACTTTCAGACAGAATTTTGGCCAATTTTTTTAACCCTAGGTTTGGTAATGTATGTTGTAACCTAAACTCAATGTTATTGTCCGAAAGATGATTACGAAAGTAATGAGTTTACCAGTTTGAGATATTCTAGGCTAATTGTCTATTGATGCAGAAGGATGATTTATATGAATTAATTATTTATTTCGTCTAATTTTGTTTGTTTCTTGATAATTTATTGAATCATTAACGAGTAAATATTGAGGTTAGAATAACTGGTTGCAATATATCCGCAAATTGTTAACTAAATGAGAAAGCCAGTAGTGAGGAAATGTAGAGTTCTACTCGTTAAGTTGCATACCACCTGGAGCGTTGCTACCATCTTTATCGCCTGAACGATTTTTGCTGTTTGGGTTAGAGGAATAGTTAGTTCATTTGAATGTTTTTAGTGAGTCTAATCTAATAAGAGGATATAGTACATATACCGCGAGGTAATGTAAGAGTTTGCATGTGTAGGCATAGTATCGAGTAATATTCCCTGACAAGTCAGGAATTGTTCTAAGCAATAGGAAATAGTTCGGTTAGATGTCGTTGCATGTGTGAACGACGTATGTAATCTGGTATGCAGCGGTTCTGAAATGTTGTCTGCTTATGGTTGGGAATAATTGGAATTTGGAATTGGTGTAACTGTACAACTGTTATCGATTTTCCTTTTGGAGAAGCAAGTGAGGGTACGAAATTTTAGTACTCTTATAACGTTATAAAAATTGAGTTAACTGATTGGTTGTTGGTTGACATAAGCGGCTGAAAGCCAATAGGAGTTGTGATAGCGCAACTGAGGGGAAAAGGGGCGGAGGGAGGTCTATCTCGTTAAGCCGAAACTGAGAAGCCGAATGTAGATTACTCTCCTCTGAAAATTCGTCTTGAGAACACGCCACTGTCCGGCTTCTCAAGGGGGGTTTGTTTTAATACGGGATTTTAATATTATTTTTAGATAATAAAAGGGGGGTACTAGTAGTTCGTGTATTATTGGGTTTTTAAACATTTAGATAAATATATTAAATTGTACATGTTATTGGGTTTCCGTTAAATTTGCCTTAGTAGCTTGCCCGTTTTGAAAATAAGTAATTCTACCTAAGCTTATTGAAGTCTTACTTACTTCAGAAAGAGTCAAATTTATGTACCTGTAACAACACCTTTGGAAACAGCGCAGGTTATTTTTGTTGAGTGTCGCCACCACTGTTTTGTAATGTGTTTTGTGTGAACTAATGCGAGCGTGATATTTATAAATGGAATTAATGTGACATATATTATTACGTACGTAAGGGCTGTATAGTGGAGTATTCAGACCACTTTTGGGTAATTGTTAAAGGGGTGACTATATTGGGTCGCCCATAAATTTTGTAATTGAGTGAGGCTGTGTAAATGTTAGCCCAAGGGGCGTTGATTTTGTAAATACCAATTATACAAAGTTCATTACGTATTTAATATCATTTAAAATATTAATTAATTAGTAGGGGTTTACTTTAATCCTACAATTGGGGTACATTCATTCGTAGAATCACCACTTAAAAATAGATAGTTATTTCAGGTTATTAACAATTAACAATAATATTTACTTACATTATTGATATTGCTATAAAGAAAATAACTAACATCATATTTCAACGGTTTATACCATTCAACTACCCAGTTAAATTAATTTATAGTTAATAATCTAAACTTTCAACTTGTGTATACAATTTAATTATCACTTGTATTATTTTGTTATTGCTCAGATCAAATTTAACATTGTTTACACTCAGATTACTTGTGTCACTCTAATAACATTCAAGTATTATTCTAAAATATTTTATATTGTTTAAATAAAATGGTGCCATATTATTTATTTATAGTGGACTTAGTTGTGTACACTACTCCCTCCTATTCTTTATCTGAGATTTAGGTCAAGTCGCCAGAGACTTGACATAAATCTCGGACCTTGACCTTGACCTACTCATCGGGCTCTGACAATGGGTGCCAGAGCCCATTGTAGTCACAAACGGACACTTCAACCCACGTAAGCACTTGACTAGATGTCTTCTGGAATCCCGACCTACCCGGGGCACACCATCTTTCATTAGGGTAACTGTTGTCTCATGTTCTGTTATGGACGTGGCTTTTAAGTTGCCTCAACATTGAAAATGTCCGTTTGGGAGTCAGTATTGAAACAATCAAAGTTGGAGAAATTTGTAGGATTGTTTTATAATTTGTAACATGCGTCAATGACTTCAAAAGAAATAGGTGGTTTTTCCGAAAAATCTATCAATCTTGTGTACCACAGCTCATACTCAAAGTTAGATGGCCAGTATTTTTGATCATTAAAACTCAAGAATAGGGCTCCTAGTTTTCTTGGATTCGTTCGATAGTGTTTTTTTTTATCTAGTTTAGTTCCAATCGGAATCAAGAGCTGAATGTTAGCTATGACGTCTTCATGAGTCTGGAAGCGTGCTAAAAGCTCTATGTTCAAATGATTGACAAAAGGAAAGAAAAGATTTCTACGGTAGTGTTCTTCGGCTGAGTCTATCTAGACATTTCAGCGATGTACTTACCTTCCAGCCAAACACAGAATTACTATTTCGATGGAATTCATTTCCTAAGTTTTTTGAAAAATTTGCGTAAATTGTTTTTCTTTTCTTAAAGATTTTAATGTAGACATCAGTATCCGCATGTGGGTTAAAAAAATTCTGGACTAAAATAGTTGTTGATTTTAGTCCAAGAGAGGATTATCTTTGCGTTATTATCTGGGGGTTTCGATAATTCTATGTAACCCTGCTCCTGGTGACTCCATAATGAAATCTCCTGCCGTCTACAATACAAGACAGTTTTTATGATAGCTTTCAATCTATTTCTGTTGCCTTCGGCTATTTGCTTGCTTATGCGCATTTTACAACACTTAGGTAAATTTATATTTCATTTTACCAAAAATCAACCAAAATTAATAGTATGAGAACTTTGTTTTGTAAAAGGTGCAGATCATACTTTCCTTTGGCTCAGTGGAACTAATATATTGAGCATCAAAGATATAAATTACATATTCAATATATGTAAAATGAATGATTCTTTTAAATTATAATCAACACTGGTCATGGACAGATTTACTTGTTTGAAACAGGTTAAGTATTAGTGAAAAATCTTGTTAACTCTTATTGATAATTATGATGGAATTTTAAGAAATTTATTAAAATTATATACATAAAATAATTTATCAATCAATTTGATTTTCAAATGTAAATAACTCAAATTAAGCTAATTCTATTTTGTTTACTTATTTATTTATAACTAATAAATTAATATAATGGTCGGCAACACTGAATTAATAAATTGTATTAAATAAATATTTATCAATATTTCAATAGACATGTTTGCCTTCCGGTGCATACTTGAACGATAATATTTTTCCGGCACTTTACTTGTTTATTTTTATAAATTACTATTTTAATATGTTGCTCTTTTATGACATTTTATGCTATTGTAATATTTTAACACATACGAGAAATTTAACATTAATTTAAGCAATATAATGCAAGTTGAGGAAGCGGAAAAATAAATCAAAGAACTATATAGATTAAAATACACATAAAATATGATTTTACATTCCGGTTTAATAACTATATTATTTTTACTGTGAAAACTAATCAGATAATAGAAGATTACTGACGTTCTATTTTATTTAATTATAATTTTCCGTAACTTTCTGGTTTACATAATCCACAATATAAAATATATATTAAATAAAGTTATTTATTAAAACTGTATATAACTGAATATACTACTAACACACATAAACATATAAAATATTTTTTGTAATAAGTAACAATTACAATTGTAGAGTAACTTTATTTTCAAAACAAAGATATATCATTTCTTGGGCTTTTCTTATCGCAGTATAACCTTTATTGGCATAATTGTTTTACATCCTAACATTTCAAAACGTACCATGTTACAATCAACAAAATTAATACTAAAATGCGTTACAAATTATATTAAAAAAATTAAGAATGATATGTAAGAACAATTATTATACAAAAACGATTTTAAATGTATCATCCCTCTCTTTTCTTCCCACAACCTCCCATATTTTTTTTTCATTGTTTCCTCACCCGAGACTTCTGTTCTTAACTAATTTACACAATTCTCGCATCCATGTTTAGTTCTGCTACCTCCCAAACAATCCCTTCTGATTCATTCCTAATGTGTCCACGTAACCTTTATTCCCTTTTTTCTTTTATTCTCTTTATTCTTTTTTCCCCTGTCCTTTCCTTAAAAAATTACAATAATACAATAATTCAAAAATGAAGGAAGAAACAAACAAAAAAGAAAAAGGAAAAAATAACAATAATAGCAATTCTGTCTATCCTTATGTATTACATAACTAAAAAACTAAAAACGAATTGAAAATGAGGCAAAATAAAAAGAATTTAACATAAAATAATTGTCCTTTCCTTCTTTCATCCTTAACTTCTTCCAATACCTATGTCACATAACCCTAACAAAATACTTTTCCACACATCCGCATCCTCGTCTTATATTCTCAAGTTATTCATAATTCTCCGCATCCCTTCTTTGACCCCTCCTTCCATGATCCCATTCACATTTATTTCACATTGCATCGCTGCACCCTTTCCACTACATAAAGTCTTATTGATCTCACACATTATTCTCTCCATTACTTGTGTGTCCTTTACTCCATGCCCCATGTGTATTCTCCAATTACCCGCTATCATCCTTTATTCATCCGTCCACAACATTTCTTCACATGTATACAACCAATGCTCCCACTTTTCTTCTTTCTTCTCACATATTCTACATTTCTTTCCCCATCATTCATCCAATACTTATTTTCCCTTACCTCGCTACCACATTTAAACTAGCTATAATCCTCTTCTGTTTCATACTTCTTCGCGATCTCAAATATTCTGATAAAATACCTTCAACCATCAAAACAATCATATTTCCTATTGTATCAACTCATTATTATTCTTTCATATGTCTCCTGGACTCCATGTCCCGCAACGTTGTTCTACCCCTACCTCACAATTCATACCTTCCCTCACCTTATTATAACATTCATAGATTGACCATCTGACCCTCCCATACAACCTTCTTCTATCCCTGATCTTCATTTATTACACATACACTCTTTACAAATCCCTTCTCATCCATCATCCATTGTTATCTTTCTTCCAAACTTAACTCCATATACCCAACATTTACATTCATTTATTTCCCTCAACACTACTTCACTTGGAGTCGACTTTTCACACATAATACTCTTTTCATATACTCCATTCTCATTCTTTCAATTGCCTTTCTAACTTTTACCGGCCTTGCGTCACCTCCATACAACATTATCCTTCTCAAGCATGTTTTTAAAATCAACCATTCTTACTGATTTACCAAACTTTTCTTTCCATACATACCCCATTCTTTCCGCAGCTTTTCATTTTCATTTTCTGGATTTTGCATTCCTCCTCTTGATGTCATAAAAATATAAGGCCAAGACATTTATTTGAAAACTAACCCTGAAAGAATAATGCAAGTATAAGAAGTCTTCTATTGAATCTTTAACAATGATCTAAATTTAGGATGAGATGGGAGTTTGACACAAAAAACTCTCATGTAAAAACTCTCATGTAAATTCATCACTAATATGTTGTTTCATAATTACTGCTAATATTTCAGTGCCCATTATGTGAGATGTATATGGGCGGGGGCTGTGAGGCCTTCAGATCATATTTTTTTGTATTTTACTATAATGTTTAGCATTTTGTTCTATAGTAATCTATTTATATATACATATATATATATATATAAATGAATGTTGGTATATATATATATATATATATTGGTATAACGCTAACAGACTCCGTCACGGTTTCACCGATCATCATGAAAATTAGCATATATATATATATGTATTTTTTCAGGGAGAAGGTTTGTATGCTATCCACATTGTTGTAACTCACCACTAGATGGCGCTGCAGTACATCAGCAGTTCAACTGGCTCGGCTAATTGCATCCTGTGGGAGCCCTTGTCCAGGGTCACGGATGCAGACCACAACGGCGGAGAAGGCGAAGAAGTAAAACTTCAGTACGGTGGACCCGACGGAAGTGGCAACCGTGGAACGTGGGTCTCAGCGAAGTACGTAGAAGAGGAGAAGACAGATAATCCTTAAATCTGGCCATATGTTTCACTACTGAGGAGAGGAGGACTCATCTATCGGAGGAGTGGCATTTATCATTCATAAAACGCAAATGCAGTACATAACTGAAATTAAAAGTATTAGTTCAAGAGTAATATTCCTCATTATGAAGCTAAACTCCAGATATAGTATCAAATTAATACAGGTATATGCACCAACATCAAGCTGTGATGATGTCAAACTGGAAATTTTCTATGACAACATCGGCCAGGCCCTAAAAGGGGAAACAACGTACTACACTTTATTATTAGGTGACTTTAATGCCAAGATGGGTGGAAAGCAGGACGAGTCCGAAAGTTCGATTGGACATCATGGTTACGGAGAAAGAAACAAATGAGGAAGCAGACTTCTAAACATTCTCCTGCAAAACAATTTATATTCGATGAACTCTTTCTTCAGTAAAAACCACAACGAAAATGGACATGGATAATCCTAGACGAAAACACTAAAAATGAGATCATCACACAGATAAAAAGGAAATAATACAGGACGGAACAGTGCTCAACAAGATCTCGATTGGAAGCGACGACCGTATGGTAAGAACGAAAATTAGCTTAACACCAAAAAATAAAGAAGACAGCTAATATCTAAAACAAAAGTTAAAAGATGGACCCACCCGAAATTTTGGAGATATTCCAAAATATCTCCAAAATTGATGCAAAACTAAATGTGAAACAACAGATGGAAAATGAATGTAAAAGAAAAACACTGTCCAAAAAACAACAGGAAGGAAAGAAGAAATACTTGCTAGTATCAACTCATTGCTAGTATCAGGGGATGTGTAAGGGGTGGTGGCACGACATGGTCAATATAGCCAACCCAAACGTCAACCTCGCCTGCTCGAGTGATGACTATGTTATCCGGTGCACCCTGCTATAAAACTAAAGAGGCTCTGGCGACCGAGTCACGGCGGTATAACCGTTCAACCTAGAATG
>WYDF02029522.1:0-26237 GCA_009867245.2 Adranes taylori
ATGAGCTTTTAAAAAAGGAACATACAAAACACATTAACAGCAAGACAGAAACTCTTTCATTTTACCACTATGGTGCTCTAGGTGATGGTGCGAAATTTTCGGATCAAAATTAGTAAAAACTAAATGTTATGTTTTTTAAGCGAGTTATGAGATATTACGTACTCCAAATCAAAATTTCTTTCATTTTACATTTATGTGCTTTAGATGACAGAGCGACATATTAGGCTTAACATAAGTAGAAAATTAAAATCTATAGTCCAACTCATGTTTTAAATTCTCTATGGAAGTAAATAGGCTATTGTCCTCCTTTATTAGCTAATGAAAGTTTGTATAAATCATATCCCACGCAATAATGTAATATTGCAACTTTTTCCTCAGAAGGCACTGACAGTTGTTTTATTGTCACCGACGTTTATGTCAACGTGTCGGATTATCAACAAAAATTAATAAGTTTCGTCAGTTTTCGTCCTGTTTCCAGTCAGAATAAGTTTTTAAGCAGATTTATTTTCTACTTGTTTCTGTTTTTGTTTTATCCTGTTTTGTTCCTGATTTTGTTCCTGTTATTACGTTATTATTTGTTATTCATCGTTTTTGCGTGTTGCTACAGTTTGTTTGAAGTTTTTAAATTGAGGAGTATATTTTGGGGTAATGGCAGATTTTAAGAATCCTCGGCAAGGTGAACATCTTTCTTTAAGCGAGAAGTTGATGATACTCAACGCGTTCAAGTATTTCAACGAAACAGCAACTGTGACTGCAGCAGTAGCAGCAACAGCGGAAACACTGGGCGTCAGTTATCGAACTGTGCACAAGTTGCGGTTTGAACAATCGCATGGGGGCGTCAAATCGCCAAAGAAGAAACCGGCACCAGGCTCAAGCGGAAAACGACGCAATTCCAGGCTGGGGAAGTACGACCAAAGGGTTCAAGAAGCTGTACGCCGCCAAGTTTATGCTTTCCTTTTGAAGAATACGCCGCTAACACTAAATTCCATTCTACTAGCAGTAAATTCAGACCCTGACTTGCCAAATTCTAGTAAGGAAACACCTAGAAGACTTTTGCACGAAATTGGCTTTGAATTTCAAAAAACTGGAAGAAACAGTCTTCTTATTGAGCGAGTCGATATAATTAGATGGCGTCAACGTTACCTGAGGGGTCGTGGGTTAATTGTGTATACACAGTTCAAAAACCATGGACCGATGGTACCATCAAATCTCATAGAGATGCTTTTATCAGAGGACTTTCAAGTAGCTTGAAAGTAACAAGCGGAAAAGGCCTTCGATTCGCTTTAGTCCATGCAGGCAGCGTCGAGGGGTTCGTTGATGGAGCGGAGGATACGTTTATCTGCAAGATAAACACCAAAGACGCACATGACGAAATTGAGGGGGCATACTTTGAGACTTGGTTTTCAGAAAAATTGTTACCAAATCTTCCAACAGTTTCAGTAATTGTGATGGACAACGAAAGGTACCATTCCAGAAAAGTTGAAGAAATCCCTACAAGTTGGATAAAGACACGAATAATATCCTGGCTACAATCAGAAGGAATTGATACAGATGACAACATGCTAAAAAAGAATTTTTACACGTCGTGGAGTGTGAAAGATATCGTTTCGATGCCTACAAGATTGATGAAACAGCAAAGCACCATAGTCACGTAGTGTTAATATTGCTTCCGTATCACTGCGAACTAAATCCGATAGAATTAATTTGGTCTCAAGTAAAGGGGCATATTACGAGGAATAATGTCACATTTAAACCTAAAGACATGAAACGCCTGATAAAAGAGGCATACTCCACGATAACTGCCGAGAATTAGAAAAACTGCATCAACCATATTCTTAAGGTAGAAAGAGACATGCAAGCGTTTGTGATTTTCGAAAGAAAAAGCGATTTAACGAGATAAATCCCACTTACTACATTATTTCATTAGTCCAGACTGATCTCAGCTTGCATCAACCCACCCACGGTTCGCCTTCGTCCGTGACGTATCTACGATTGTATGTTAGGTTAGGTGGAGGAGGAGGAGGAAGGCAGGGAGGACGTAGAAAATATATAAATATAACCTGCGGAGGCACGACGCAATAAAAGGTTGGAAAACTCTGATCTAAACAAGCAAGGGTTTCCTTAAATTTCCTGTACATTATGCTTTTTAAGCAGACATACTAAATTTTTAATCAAATTTATTTAATGTCGTATAAGAATCACTAAATTAAATTCTGATGAGATCAAAAATTATAATTTAGTTGACCAATAACGTTTTACTTTTTAATTATAATACATAGTCCTATAGATGCTGAAATTTATCTTAAGAAATAAATTTTAAATTAAAAAATATTCTAGGCAGTGTACAATAGAATAATTTTATAGTTCTTATTCGAAACGGAGGTTATATGAAAATTGTATATAATTTAAAATACGACCTTGCAGAACTTCATATTTACCGATTATGGATGATATAATAATATGAAATTGTAAAATCCTTGATATAAATTTTGAGAAAATCGATTCTTGGATCATTTAGTATATATAAACAACCTTTATTGGCATACTCACAATTCATAATTATATAACACAATTAACTACATTAATTAAAATACAATTTAAATTAAAATTCCTCTTAAATTTACCCCTTTCCATATACATATACTATATGTACATACACATACCCACAAAAACACACAAACACTTACATATACACACACTTATAGAAACCTGAAACCAAAAGGGAGCAACTCATACCTTTTTCTTTTTCATATCCCTTCCCTTCTCATTAGTTCCTCCTTAATTTTTACCATTATCATCAAACCATATCCTTTCTGACCCATGCATACCCTCCAATTATTCAACATTCTTCTTTCCTCTTCTGTTAATCTTATGCCATTACATTCATTCACCAAATGCTCCCATTTTTCATCCTTCCTTCCACATACTCTGCAACTTCGTCCTTACAAACATCCTTCTCCTATCTTCCGCCCATTGGTTACACTTTTCACCCTTCTTCAGTTCTTTCCATGCTTTCTCATACACCCTTTTAATCATCCTATCTTCCTGTCCAGTTATTACTTTTCTCTCATATTTTTTTCCAATTTCTTAACTCTTTTCACCCATATTTTACATTCATTTAACTCCTCTAACACAATTTCACCTGGCGTCGATTTTTCCACACCCAGCATACTCTTTAAATATTTAATGCCCATTCTTTCTATCTCCACTCTCTATTTTACTGCCTACACCTCAACCCCATACATCAAGATACTCCTTACACATGTATTGTATATCACTAACCTCATTTTTGTTGAATCACCAAAGTTTGTTCCCCATACATTCCTTAACCCCTCTGCTGCCACTTCGGCTTTTCTTACCACCATTTTCATATGCTCATTCACTCTTCCATTCCTATTCAGCATGTAACCCAGATATTAATACCTCGCCTCGTCTTACAGTACAGTCAGAGAGCAATAGCTGCCAGAAATAATGTTTCTGTTGGCAGAGTGAATTAAATTCGCACGAACCTGAGACGAAAATGGCCTAAAACACTAGAGGGGGGTACAGAAAATAGTTATATTATAGACATATTTGTTTTATAAATCGTAAAAAATGCAGTAATATGCTAACAAAACGCATCAGTTAATCAGAGAGCAATTTTCATAGAGTTGGGCTGAAAATCATATACATATGACAGTTGAGGACTGGAAAAATATAATATTTGTTGAAATGCAGTACTGTTAACCAAAATTACTAAAGAACGAGATACGATTGTGTAAGGCTTCACTGAATAATAATTATTCAGAAAATAGTTACCAGGAAAATTCAATCCAGACCAGTAATTTGTTTAGCCTTTTTAGCTATCTGTACTTAGATTATAACTAACTTTGTTGTTTGTAACAACTGTAGTCTATAAAATTTAATTCTTCTATAATAGATTTTATAAGTCTACTATTATATAATACAATAAATAAAACAATAATCTACAAATTTTTGCAGTTATAGTTATATTAGAAAATAATAGAAACACTTTGACATTTAACAATATTTAAATACTGCTGGTATTTAAGAATACATATATAGACTCTACGACTCAGATCTCATGCAGATTTACGCATCTTCCACGCAGGGGGGAGGATGAGGAAATGGAAAACTTCTATACATCCCTGGAAACCACTATTTCTAAAGACCGTGGTAAGGATAATGTTAAAATTATGGGCGATTTCAACGGTAGTAGGACAATATGGCCTTCGAACCATATTGCGCCAAAACAAACAACTGCAAGGAGGCTACCAACTGTAAGCAACCCATTAGTTTTCGCAGAGAAACTAGACGCCTCCATTCAGAGTGAACTTACAGATGCTGATCATGTTTCTCTATGGCGCAAATTTAAGGCTCTGATTCAGCAGGCGGCGGATACGCAAGCGACGTAAACCTCAGCTAAGCAAAGATGGATCTTCGAAAACACTAGTTGATAAAAGACACCCACCAATTAAAGGCAAGGGGACTCAACGATCCACAGAACTCGGAGATATGCAGAACTCTCACGAACTATTCAAAGAGAATGCAGTCGAAACAAGAACAACTACCTTATCAAGGTCTGTTCAGATATTGAAGCTCACGCCCAAACTGCCGAAACAAGTGATCTCTTTGAGAAAATAAAACAAATAACTTGTAAACCATGACATAGAACATGGGCTATTAACAACAAAGAGGATCAACTGGAGACCGAAATATCGAAAGTGGTTGAAAATCTGGAGAAATGTATATAGTGATCATACTTAGTCACCTGAAAATCTACTGTAAGACACTACTGACGGCGAGCACGAGTCGTCCATAAAGGCGATGGAACATCATGGTGTTGACATCTTGCATCGCCTGTGTGCGGTGATATGGGACACTAGTGAATGGCCGTCTGACTGGCAAACGTCGGGCATCGTGCCACTATATAAGAAAGATTCGACGAGAAACTACCAATTTTCATTTCATAGCTCTCATTTCTCAGAGGAGCACTTTATGTGTTGCAGTAGAGGCTACAGCATTTTCTCTCGTGGCAGTTAGCGTCGGAACAGACAGGCTTTGTTAAGGGTATACGTGAACAGATACTCAACCCACGCCAACTAATAGAAAAAACAGGAGTGTACTGCACACCCATGTATATCTCTTTTACCGATTATGAAAAGGCTTTCGGTAATCTAAAATGGGGCAAACTTTGGAACATCTTATTAAGGATGGGTATGCCGACCCACCTTGTCCATCTCCTGAAGAGTTTATACGATATGTGCCATTCGGTTGTCAACAACTTATCGTGCAAATGTATCATCAGAAATTGTGTGCGTCAAGGATGTATCATGTCACCCTTGTCGTTTAACACATATAGCGAGTTCATCATGTGACTTGCCGTAGAGGATTAGACCGGGGGCGTGCGTAACGACAGGAGGAAATAAAATCTCGAATTTGTGCTTCGCGGATGACCTGAACTTAACAGCAGATAACCAGGATGAACTCAAGGGGCTAATAAACAGACTGGAGTGGATAAGTGGTGAATTGGTTAACACTCTAGTACTCCCAGTGATGATGTATGCATCGGAAACTTGGACGCTGGGTAAAAGATATCGACACCGCGTGAAAGCGTTTGAGATGTGGTGCTGGCGCCGCATGCTGCGCGTTCCGGGGACGTTCCGTATTGTCATTCTTTAGCCATATATCCCGCAGCAAACATATGGAGCGGTTGATGGTTCAGGGGAAGTCAAATGGAAGTCGTCGTGGTAGATCCCCTACACGCTGGATTGGCTTGGTCGGAAAACTGCTTGAGAGCAAACTACAAGACTCGGCGAACATCGGAATAGATGGAGAGAGACGATGAGGGTTAGTCTACAAACAGTATGGAGCAATCCATTTTGTCTGAGTCCATTGTAGGAGAAAACTGGGATTCTTTACTACATAACACTAAGGCGACATTATCTACGTTTTAGTGAGTTAAGAAAGTAAGTATTTTTTGTCAGGATAAAATATGATGAATAGATAAAGATTGAAAAACCAAACCAATCATCCCAGTAAAATTTTCAGATCTTCTAAGGAGCACTTAATATAGCCAGTGTGCAATAGTTGCTGGAATTACTGTTTCTGTTGCCACAGTCAATAGAATTCGCAAGAAGATGGGCCAAAATGGGACATGAAAAGCTAATCTGGTTGGAAAATGTGGCCGAAAATGATTATATTTGTTTTCTAAGTAGCAAGAAATGCAGCAAGTTGTTAACAAAATATTATCGGAGAGAACAGTTTGAAGACGTCGAGTTGGATTACAAATCTTGTCACCCAGTGAAAAAGTCAAGATTGACAGAAATTATAAAGTAAAAGCGACTGAAGCGGGCTGAAAATCATCAACATATGATGGTTGAGGGGTGGAAAAATGTAATAGCTGTTGAAATTTAGTACAGTTAACTAAAATTAACATCTGATTGAATTGTTTCAGATGTGTTTCTCAGACGAATCCACATTCCAGATTCGTAAAAATTAATCTTGAATTCACAGAAGCGAAACAGAGACGAACATTTCAAGCATCCTTAAGCTTCATGGCTTGAGCGATAATATCTGATAAAAGCATTGATTATCTTGCGTCAGAATTAATATATTGTCATTTCGAGGTCTACAAAGATTCCTGAAGTAAAGGAATCGTTTCCAAATGTGTAAACCTTCCGGTATATGGATTATTCAGTACTATGCCATAAATCCAAATGAGCCATGGATAACCCAGAAATCAATGTTGGGAACTCACTCAATAGAAATCCTATGGTAGTTGTTGAAGCGCAATATTGCAAAAGAACTAATAACAAGCAAAATTTTATAGAAAGCAAATGCAAATGTGCTAAAGTGCATAGAAGCCAAGCCATATTGAAGCAATCGTTTCAGCTAAAGGAGATGTACGTAATTCTTTCAAGTTTATGATTAAAATGTTGTTTTAATAATTATAATGTATTATTATTTTCTAAAAAGTGGTCTATTAATAAGTCAATGAGGAATGTAAGTAATATTTATTGCCAGCAGTAGAACAAAATTTTGTAAATAGATAGGTTCATTATTATTTCGAAAATATTGATGATTAGGAAGTTTAAGAATCAATTTAAAAATTGAGACAGGGTGGACACGTGTTTCTGACGTAGCAGTACCTGTCGTCAGCACCCTCTCATTTTCATTAAAATTTACAAGTGTACGCAAGTGTTCTTATAAATTACAAGTGTACGCAAGTTGCATATATTGAAAAATAAAGAAAATAAGGATAATCTATAAAGAAAATTTTGAGAATTAATTTATGACAGAAGCATAGCGTAATGGTAGAACGCCAAACTCATAATTAGGTGTTTGCACCTATAATGAAAATGAGAGGGTGCTGACGACAGCTACTACTATGCCAGAAATACGTGCCCGTCCTGCCTCAATTTTTAAATTGGTTCTTAAACACTTCCTAATCATCAATAGTTTCGAAATAATAATGCTCCTATCTATCTAGTAATAAGTATTTTTAAATTAAAGGAAAAACTGAATAAATTTTAGGTGTTTCTAATAATATGAGCACTCGATGTACATTATAGAAAGCTTTGATAGAATATTTTGACTATAAAATGTTTAATGTTTAATTGAATTTTGTATTACATGTTTATGCATTTAAATTAAAATTATTAAATATCTGTTTTCAGATCACATGTCTGGCATAGGGAAATTTGAAGAAATCCGGTGAGTGAAATAAATTCCATTACATGCTTCACATATAGCACATTAAGAGGCCAAATCGATTAATTCCACTTTATGGTTTTTTAAAATTTTTAATGCGGAAGTACTTAATTCAGTCTTATTCATTTTATATAATACATTTGATAATACATTTTCCTTATATTACGGATTAACATCTTGAATTTAAATTTAAAATTTTAAAAAACAATGTAAATTATTTATCACATTTTTCCAGTTAACAACGTTAATCGATTTGGTAAGTAAACCGCTCGTATCTAGATATTTAATGTAACTTAGTATTTGAAAGAGCAGATATCTAAGGATGTATTCCATCCTTTTGTATACCCCGAATTAAAATTCCGAATTTGTAGAAATGGTATCGTACCATGGTGTAATAAATAATGGTATAATAAATAATAAAAAGTAGAAGGGAATGGGGCATTCTCCACAATTGCTACCACAGTATGGCACGGCGCATTCAACATTCCGATTACTTATTTGATAGAACGTATTAAAATATTGGCGAATGCTTAGGGGTATATTCTCGGACATTTTGTTGCTCATCGTTCGTATATTGTAACGATAGAAATGACTACACCATTTAAAATGCCTAAAGACTTCTCTAATAAATTTAATATTAAACCAAAAATATGCTTGAATAAATAAATCCATTCAATTAATGAGATTCTACTGTTTAACGTCACGTTTAATAGATAGACAGACGTTCGTGTTAATCACACACAAGCATCTGAAGGAGTCTCTTGTTGGATTCTACAAAACGTATATCGATAGACGCTTCATGAAAGACGTTTCTTTCATCTCCTATTAATTAGCTAAGCACAGTCGTCATTCTTCCGAACCCGTCGGTTAAGTTCGGTCTTTAGACCGCAAAACGTACTAGTAGCCAGGCAGTTTCTTGTAGAAAATTCTAAACTTTAATGCAGGAGATAAATAGACTGTGGAGTTTTTGCAAACAGGGATCAGCCCCTGTGTTTTGCTGTCTGCATCAAGCCATTTCGGGAATCACGAGGGATATATAGAGCGATCGTCAGGAATATCCGTGAGTTTGAAAGAATCGAGAAAGTTAAACAATTTAAATATCTTGGGGGAATCGTAACGGCAGACAATGACCTGACAACTGAAATTGAATAGTAGCCGGAAACAGATGCTACTACAGTTTTCTCAATGTGCTTAAGTGATCATTAATATCCAAGCAGCTAAAAGTCAAAGTGTATTCTACAATCATTAGACCAGCAGTAACATACATGGATAGTAACAAAGGCAAATGAAAATAGCCTAGGAGCCTGGAAACGCAAAATCTGAAGGAAAATTTTTGGAGGCGTACATGACGGAGATGAATGGAGAATTCGAGCAATGCGAAACTTGAAGACCTGCATGGGAAGCCGTCAATCGTCAATGACATTAAAGCAGGTCGATGGCGGTGGTTCGGACAGATTGAGAGGGTGAAAGACACTAGGATACCGAAAAAGGTACTGAATACCAAACCAGAAGGGAGTCATCTCATAGGTCGTCCACGCGAGAAATGGATGGATGATGTGCAAAATGGAGGAGAAAACCTACATTGAGAGAAGGATGGCGGCAAGATGTTGTTGCCGCGGGCAAGTATCGTAATGATGTTATCGTATAATACTATTTCTGATAATAAAGAAAAGAAATTTCTCAAAGATGTATCAATTCCTTATTACGGTCCTATATATTAATTATTCTTGGAATATCACCTACACGGATTTGTAAAACGTTTTCAAATCACGCATTCTAAATTAACATAATTCATGTGCAAAGTGTTGCATAAAGAAAAAAAAATCTGCTGTAAGTGCACATACATGTCCATTTAAGTGCTAGTTACCCTTTTTATTGCAATGATGGCAAGATTAGTTTTACTGGAGATTTATGACAAAATTATATTTAAAAAACGGTTCATTTTATTCATCGTAGAGTCTTTTTCTTGCCTCCGAAATATTGTTTATATCTTTAATTTCAATCTAATTTTCTAATTATATGAAGATGAAAGTTGATAAAATTTTGAAAGTGGAATCAACTTACTTCTAACATGTGCTCGAAAATCTTTTTTCCATAACCGCTCCTCTGTTTCGATTCATGCACATAAAAGTCGAGCACGCAATGCGGTTGAACTTGATAGTATTGCCCGTCCCTGTCGAATAAATACAGTCCCTTTTGTCCAATTTTCAGCATGCCTATTATTACACCTTTTCCACTGAAACACAAAATAACCATAATCAAAACAAGAAGAAAAATAAATCCTACACATATGCACTTGCAATAAAATTATTAGATATTTTTGGAAAGTTTCGTTAGTGTGTGTGTGTGTCCCATTGAATAGGTAACTGATGTGAAATGAAATACTAGTCGTTAAATATATCAGGTTTTTGTTATTGATTATTCAAAATACATTTCTTGTGATTGTAGACAGTGTTGGAAGAGAAATGCGAAATATTTCGAAGCAGTGCTGATACTCCTCTTGCAAAGTATCTGATGTAGCCTTGCTCATGGCTACTTGGATGTCTTGAATGGTATTGTAGCGTTGTCCCACATTGCAAAAATTAGGTGGCATAAATCACACGATGTCAAATCCGGTCCATTTCATAACGCTGGACAACAATTGTTTTGGAGCTGATTTCATATGAATTTAATGCCCTAACTTCAAATATGGCGTTAGTTTTCGCCTAGGAGTTCAAATTTCACAGATATAACATTTTAGTTAAATATACGTAAATCCATGGATCAAATAAGAAAAAACTAAACACAGAATTTTTATTATTTAACAAATATTACGATATACAAAAATAGAGGACAAAGTTATCGATGAAACCAATTAGTCACTAAACAGTTCGGAAGTTTCGTTTCCGTGACATTCTTGAATGTATTCCCTTTTTGAACAGTCCCTTTTTAAACTCCAGCAGTAATATGTCATCATGTGCGTATCCGTCCTCAGGGCAAGATAAAGCGATTAACCTTAGCCTGTCTCTTGCCAGGACCCTAGTGCGCGGTGAAGAGCCACATCCAACTAGAGGTGATCCTGTTTGCACAGAACACTACGGATCTAGACTGGGAAGTCAATAAATATCCAGCAATTCAAGGTGAAATGCGATCGGTGCCGAAGAATGAATGGTCACACGTGACGTGATCGAAAACGGAGCCTCCAGTGCACCAGCCGCACTCTGGTGAAAACAAAGGCCAATGTTCGATTGTCGGGCGCAGTGTCGGAGGAAGAAGTTGAAATGAGGCCCAACTCGTGAGATGTATATGAAGGAAAATAAAGAATACAAACAAGAATATGTTTAAAAAAAATCAAGTTCCAGCTGAAACAAGCATTACCGGAAACTAGCCAGAATAATGGTGATATAGTAACATCTACAATAACACCTGCTTTACAGATGCAAGAGAATGAAGAAAGTACAAATCTGCAAATCCAACTACAGTACGCCTTGAATGAAATTAATCAGCTAAAAATGCAAGTACCTATATTAGAGGCACAAAACAAGAAACTAATGCATGTATATATAGACGAAGCACCTACAAAGGAAAAATTTTATAGCCCAGCAAACTCGGATGAGGAAGAGAATCTCATTGCTAGAGAAACGGATTGGCTGTTACCAAAATCCAACAATAAAAATAAAAGAAAAGGAAAAGCTGCTGATTCGCCTGGAAAACTAGATGAAAGCCCTAAAAAGCAATCAGATAAAACACCTAAAGTAATGAAACCACCACCGGTGCTTTTAAATAACGTAAATGATTACCAAGTTATCAAAACAAAGTAAAAGTAAGCAAATTTAAATATAAACCCAGTATGATGAATAAGAACCAAATTAAAGTTAATGCCTGCACTACCGAAGAATATAGAGCCCTCACATCTTTAATAAATAACACTAGCATAGCATGGCATTCAAACGAAAACAAAGCCTGTAGGACTATAAATGTAATGGTCAAGAATTTGTGTCCTTCAACTATTGAGAAAGAAATTGCCAACAAACTAAAAGAAAGAAAATTCAAGAATACAAATGTAACTCAAAAACTCAAGAGAACTATCTCCAATGACAAGGTGAATCGCATTCGCTTGGCATTGTATATGCTAACTTTTGATAGATCAGAAGATATCAACAAAATTTATGGTTTCCAATACATCAATCACATGAAAGTGAATACAGAAGCAGTGAAGAATAACAAGCACAATCCTCAATGTAAAATATGTCAAAGACATGGCCACACACGGAGATTCTGTCAAACAACACGGTCTATGTGGAATGTGCAGGCGAATATCTAACCGCAAATTGCAACAAGTCTAAGGAAGCACCTGCCAAGTGCACCAATTGTAAAAACGCACACCCTGCTAGCTACAGAGGATGTGCAATAGCAATGGAGCTACAAAAAAGAAGAAATAATGCTAAAACCAATAAAATCATTTCTCAGCCATACAAAATGTTCTTAACACAATAAAGTATCGGATATCATATGCCCGGAGCATGTAACAAAAAACAGCAGTCATCACCTGCCCTGTCGACATCTAAACCATCTGTGACATAGCTTATGGAGAATATGATGAAGATATTGGATCGAGTCAGTGCAAGACTTGAGAAACTAGAAGCCAGGAATACTGGTACTATGCCAAAATCAAAATAATTATGGATCAAAAAGACATACGTATCGCAACTTGGAATGCCAACGGTATCCTAAACAAAAAACATGACCTCTAGGTCTTCCTAAATACCCAATACATAGATGTCTACCTCATCTCTGAAACCCACATGATCAACCAATCTTATCTTAAACTGAAAGGATACAAGACATATCACACCAGCCACGCGAACAACCAGACCAGGGGTGGTAGTGTAATCATCATAAGAAAACTATCAACCACTTTTAATTATTGGTGGGGATTTCAACTCTAAACATGTAGGGTTCCAGGTTAACCACAACAAAAGGTAGAAAAGTAAGGAAAGCAATCCAAGAGAGGAATTACAACTACTACTCATCAGGAAAGCCGACTTATTGGTCTACTGATACTAATAAAATCCCTGACTTACTACACTTTTTTATCAGCAGAAAAATATCCTCCAACTTTATAGATATCGAAGAGAATTTTGACATGGATTCCGACCATTCAACGCTCATATTAACGCTAAGTGAAAGGATAATAAAAAGGGCAGTCAGAGCCACCCTTACTAATAAAACCACTGAGTGGGAGAGCTTTCGGATTGATCTTCAGAACAATATTAACCTAAGCATCAGTCTTAGAACAAGTGAACAACTAGAAAAAGAAGCTCAAAATTTCACCCGTCTTATCCAAGAAGCTACATATAACAACACCAAAGAGATTACACACATAACGAAAGGTGTAAAGAATCCAGATCCAGCTGAGATCAGTGGACTTGTAAAGGGAAAACGAAGAGCTAGAAGAATATGGCAGCAATCGAGAGATCCGTCAGACAAAACAATACTTAATAACAAGACTGAGCAGCTCAGAAGACTCTGGAACGCAACTAAGATGAGCAAAAAACTTGTAACTTCTATTCCTTCTGTTAAAAATAACGGTGGGTTATGAGCCAGAGACAATAAGCAAAAAGCGAAACTGTTTTCCAAACACCTGGCTGAGATATTTACTCTTAACCCAGAGCAAACAAAACAAGATGTTGAAAATCAGAGAACTGAATTTATAAAATATTCTTCACCAAAAGAAGTAGCAGGTGAGATAAAAACTTGAAACCAAAAAAGCTCCAGGATTCGACTTAGTCACAGGAGAGATCGTAAAGCGTTTACCAGGAAAAGGTATTGTCATGCTGACCTGCCTGTTCACTACTCATTTTTTAGATAACAACATGACCCGGCATATTGGAAAGTTGCAGAGGTGTTCATGTTACCAAAGTCAGGAAAACAACCTAATGATGTAAAAACCTACAGACCGATTTCATTGCTGCCAATAATCTCAAAACTTTTTGAGAAACTATTGCTTAAAAGACTGACATCAATATGCTCCCAAATCAATATGTAAAGACAACATCTTACATCTCGGACAGATTCTTCAGAATTAAACAGAAGATGAATATTCGGATCTAAAGGCTACAAAACCGGGAGCGCCTCAAGGCAGTGTTCTAGGGCATCTCCTTTTCCTGTTATACACTAGTGATATCCCAAAACTAGAAGGAGCTATGTATGCGCATGATACCGCACTACCAGTAGCAGAGAAAATCGGGAGTTATCCACTGAAAAATTACAAACAGCCAGCAATGTAATACTTGACTAGACTAAAGAATGGAGAATAAAGCTGAAGGAGCCATCAAATCCATTAATATCAAGTTTATAAATAAAATATTAAAAGACTCGCCTCGCCGCCTCTCGACATAAATGGCTCCATTGTGGCTCAATATGAAAATAACGCCAAATACCTAGACATGACACTCGACGCAAAACTTAGGTGGAAAGAAAATGCAAAGAAGAAAAGAGCGGAATTAGACCTAAAATATAGACAGCAATTATAGCTAATTGGAAGAAACTCCAAACTTTCGATTTGCAACAAATTATTTATAATCAGATCTTGAAACCAATATGGCTTTATGGCATCCAGCTATGGGCCTATCTATGCCAGTGATTGAAATATCAGATGTATTCAAATATTTCAGAGTAAAGTGCTACGAAACATAGTAAATGCCCCCTATATGTTCCTAATTCTGACTTACATAAAGATCTACGGATTCCAACCGTTAAGGAAGAAGTCAAAAGTTTCGCTGGAAGCATGAAGCTAGGCTTCACCTCCACGTGAATGCAGAGACTCTTTAACTGCTAGAGCAAGTCCGAAGATTGAAGAGAAAAAAACCATGTGATCTTGTATAGGGTGTTGTGACAAAAAGCATAGCACAGCGCGAGAGAGAAGTGCAGACAGCCTAGAAGAAACTAGAGGACATCAATGGATAGACTCTAGTCGATAAGTACATAGATTTAAGATGAAAATTAATAGTTAGTCTTCAAAGACTAGTTTCAATAGCAGACACAAGGTGCTATGAAAGAAAAATGTGCGTCTCCCATTTTTCTTATTAGCGGTCCTCAATAGGTTTAATATCCTGGCGGAAACTTTCACTTGTTCCTCACTGTTATCTCCTAAGTTTTCAAGAAAACGGTCTAGGTGGCTGTATACATAGTGCAGCTTAACCAAGGAATTTGAAATTGTTAAGCATCTCGTCTACCAGTTAAACGTAGTTTTCAACTTTGCGTTTGCACAGAAAATTTCCGACATTTGCATCAAATGAAGTCCAGGCTTTTCGATCTACCTAATTCATCGAATGCACGAAGGTGAGAACCTTAATAAGTTGTCTTAGTTGTAGGACGTCAAATATTCCAGCTCTACTTTTTTTCATACTCAACTGAGGCATTTTCTCCTTATATATGTAAAGCATGATCCGACTTACAAACTGTTTCATAAGTTCCAGCTTGATGTACCGTAGAGGAAAGATGATTTTCTCGCCATCGTTAATGATAGTCTTTTCCCGAACGACCATGTTTTCTCTTTCTAATCCAGTGGTGTGTTTTGTTTCTGCAATTCCACGAGGCACAGAAAACAAGAATATTTGGTGTAGCCATTTTGCTGTTCAAAGAGAAAGTTTACCATTTTAAGTCCACACAAATCACTTATTCATGTGCATGGTACTTTATCTTCTCCAAGCCTAAAGGTGTGGTCTTATATTCTTCTTTCATTTTCGTTGAGTGAACAATTGTTATTTGTGCCCATATTGTACAGAACGACACATTTCAAGCTTCTCTTTGAAGTTCGAATGAATAAACCAATCACCTGGAAAATATTCAGGACCCTTCTAATTTCATGACGAAATACCAGATTATTTTCTTCAGAAAAAAAGGGTAGCAGAGCCTTTTCTCATGTACGGTAAAAGGTAATTTTGGTTCCTCGTTCCAGTAAATTTTTGTCGTTTAACCGGAAGCCAGTAAATCAGAAACTTCTTTTGAAAAGCTGAAATCTCTGGTGGGGTCATTTAACTCATCGTGGTTGAAATGTTGAAGAATTGATGGTATCTCGTCATAATCACTGTCATCTTCATTAGTATCAGAAAGGTGATCAGAGGGACAAGACTCGTCCTCACAGAGCTCTAGTACCTAGTGAAACTAGCGGGTACGCCGAATTTAAGATTTTTCTTTTCTCGGTAGTCCACTGTCGTAAATATTCTGTACAAGTTTTACAGATCTGATGCGGTGTCCAGGTTTTATTTTGATTACCAAATCTTGCATCAATCTTTGAAACACTAACTTGATTATTGTGTTGTTTGTTTATTGCTTTGTAGAAGATTAATGTTTGAGTCTTTTATAATGATATTGTGAGTTTTATTTGACGTTCATCCAGTTCATCAGTTCATCCAGATTCTGGAAGAATAAATTTGTTTTTGAATTTGGCGATTTCTAATACTTACAAAGCATACTAATGTTTTTAATATAAAATATTTTTTTGAAATCAAGTACAGATATGGAGGAACATAAAAATGTGAAACTAATAATACAGTTTACTAAACAGAATTTAGATTATAAACATATAGGTATTTGAATATAAAACTCGTGCATATATAATCAATATAACAGTACACATTTTAAAACATGAAGGCTCTTGAATATTCTGATTTTGGTAATAATTATACATATAAATAAATATATAATACATCATTTGGTAATAATTTTCTGCTGATGAAAGAAATTTAATTTTATAACCTCTATTTTAAATGATCGTTATTATACAGGGTGACTCATTTAAGATGGAATTTTGTAATATATTGAAAAATATATTACAAAATTGCATTGTACAGAAAAATTTGCCAAATCGAAACTTTAATATCTCCGAGGGGGGCATCCGTTAGTACTAAATTACAACCACCACCACAACCTCTGTGGGCGGGGCGGGCGGCAAATTTGAAATTTTAAATAGGAACCCATATTTTTTATCGCAGATTCGGATTCTACGTCGAAAGTTACGTACGATTTGTCCAAAAAAAAATTCGATTCGCGACAGGTGGCGCTGTAATTGCAAGAAATGGAACAGAAATCAAAAGAATTAAAAACAAAGAAACACGTATTTAGTACTTTTAAACACGTATTTATAAATATCATCCTTACCACGCATCTTTGCACCAAGATCTTCATATTGATTTCGAAAATCGCTTAACATTTTATCAGTGGGCAGGGCACGGGAACAAATACAAATGAATCGTAATTTCTTTCGTTGGGTATTATTTTCTGACTAATCAACTTTTACAAACCATGGAGCTGTTAATCAACATAACATGCATTATTGGAGTATTAAAAACCCACACATGCTGCGTCAGGTTGAATATCAGCGTCCTTGGTTTATCAACGTGTGGTGCGGGATAATTGGCGACAAACTCATCGGTCCCCACATTTTTGAACTGCTACAGGACATTGAACTGCTACAGGACAATGAACTGCCAGTAACGGTGGCAGTTCCTGGACAATGAACTTCCACAGTTACTTCCACAGAAGATATAAGTTTAAAAGTGCGACACATCATGTGGTTTCAACATGACGGTTGTCCGGCGCATTATTCGGTACTAGCACGCGAAGTACTTGATCGTGATTTCCACGGTCACTGGATCGGTTGAGCTGGTCCGATAAATTGGCCTATCTAATCACCAGATCTGAGTTCGCCAGATGTTTTTTTTTGTGGGGATACCTGAAAGACAAAGTGTTCCAACAAGTACCAACAACTCGTGGAATAATACTTGTGCCTATATTACTAGAGACGTACTTCTCAGTTGTATACAGTCATTTGAAACGCGGATCGACAAATGTATTGAAGTCAAGATCACAATTTTGATCATTTATTTGAACAGTGAGAGGCAAGGGGACTCTCGTTAACATGCACTCAATTCAAAGCGATTTACTACTAACATCATTGAATAGCCCGTCTAAAAATACTAAATACGTATTTCTCTGTTTTTTGATTTTTTTAATTCTGTTCCATTGCTTGCGATTACAGCGCCATCTATCGCGAATCAAATTTTTTTCGTATAAATCGTACATAACTTTCGACGTAGAATCCGAATCTGCGATAAAAAAAACGATTCCTATTTAAGATTTCAAATTTGCCGCCTGCCTCGGCCACAGGGGGTGTGCGTAATTAAGTACTAACGGATGCCGCCCTCGGAGATATTAAAGTTTTGATTCGGCAAATTTTTCTGTACGATGCGTATTTTTCGATATATTACAAAATTCCAGCTAAATGATTCACCCGGCAGAACAGGGGTCTTCTTACTTTGTCGACTCACGAAACCCTTAGAATTTAAAGTTTTGTTCGGGGAACTCCATCACATCATTAGAAAAAATATTCTTAAAAAAATATTCAAAGTAGATCAATGTGTTATAGTTAGTTATATAAGGAAACTTATTGCATTTTTTATTAAAAAAATTAAACATATAATTATCGTAATCTACTCATTAGTATCATCAACTCGTTTCCAAACTGTCTCCTACCCTTGTATTATATTTAGTGGCGGGGGTATACTTGCACTTTTTTACACAATTTGTCGAAGTCTAGCTCTATTGATGTTAACTGCAGTCGCATTTCATACAATTTTTTTTGACTCGCGAATTTTTATTTAGACTCGCGGAACCCCCAGAGGGGTGTAGCGGAACACAGTTTGAAGACAAATTTCAATTAAACTCACTTCACTGCTTCTTACAACATTAACCTATAGAGTGTTTCAAAAGTTATTATCAATGTTTAATGAAACCCCTTTAAAGCTTTATACATGTCGCTGGCATGAACGTATACAAACTGTGTTTCTTTTGCAAGAAAAGAATAATTAAATTATTTTTAAAGCGCAGTATTTCCAGGCACTTAAAACTTCTTAAAGCAGACGTTTTCGTAAAATCATGAAGAAAATCACAACTTAACGATGTTTATTATTTCATAAATAATGTTGAAATGCGATATCGTGCAAGCGAGAAGTGTGATCGCCTTGATAAGCATGCTACGAGGAAAAATCTCAATAAAATTAGTACAAAGGAAAAAGGAAACATGCAAGTTAGGCGGTTGTCGACAGAGAGAGAGAGTACCCCCGAAATTTTAGGAATAACATTTTATTTCCAGACGCTTTAATTGATAATATGTTAAAGTCATTTATTTACGTCAACACATTTATTTTTAGGTTTTTATTACATTTTATCCATATATGTGCTTGTTTTTAATGTTTTATATGAGCCCCGTCTGAATGGAATGGGTCCAACCGTTTAAAATATAAAATATATGCTTGAATAAATAAAATCCTTTTTCGGTGCATAAACATGACGAAAAGGAGATTTTCAAGAGGCTTTAGGGTTTATCATCGTTTTTAGCCTTAATGTTTGGTAGACCAGCACGACACGACGGCGGTTACCAGAATGCAAATTGCCCTAAGCATCACAAGCAAGTGGTATAGAGGAAAAAGGCTAAGTATTAATCCCAGCAAAGTGACTGTTGGAAACTAAATCTCACATTCACGAGGAAGAGGAAACTAAATCTCATGGTCCTTGGTCATTGCTCCAGACTGATATGGCGGTCACGATAAATTGGAAGATAGAATACGTGGGTCTAGTATTGGATTACAAACTGATCTGGAACGCACATCTGCAGAAATTATAATTCGGAGTCTATATGCCTGCTAAAAGCTTTCCGGTAGAACATGGGGTCTACAAGCAAAATTGAAATATTGGGCTTATACGGCAATTGTAAGACCCATTATAGTATATAGATCTCTAGTATGGTGGCTTAAAGTAGAACAGAAGAAGGTACAGAGCATACTACAAAAACTGCAAAGAACTGCACGTCTTAGCATAACTGGGGCTATGTCTACCTCTACCACTGCTGCATTGTTGGTACTCACAGGACTGCTTCCCATGCACGTACTAGTAAAGAGGGAGGCTTTAAATCAGGCCACGGCTATCGCTAGGATAACAAGAATGAAACCTGGCAATCTTATAGGATATTTAAAAATCCTCAAAGAGCAGGGGGCGGCACTACTCACCGATTTCTGGTGAGATGCCATGCCACTAAAGTTCAACTTTGAAAATCATTTGTAATCATGATTCAAGTCACGGATGTCTGCGAAAATGGACATTCATATGGCAAAGATGCGTTGAAATGATATAGAGATGGTTCTAAATTCAATAGTGGTGGAGCAGGGGCCGGAGTGTATCGCCCTAAGTGTAGTACAGTGATTTTATTGGGTAGGCCTTGTAGTAGCCATTGCTAACTGTGCTCTAGAAATCATGCAAAAATGCAATATACACACTGATAGTCAAGCAGGGCTGAAGGCATTATAGGCTAAAACCTGTGAGTCTAAGCTATTCTAGAACTGCATGACGCACCTGAAACAGTTGGCAAAACATAATCATTTAAGGTTATGGTGGGTAGCAGCACATTCAGAGATTGAGGGCAATGAAATAGCGGACAAGCTAGCCAGGCAAGGGGGAATGAGTAATCTAATAGGCCCCGGTCCATCTTGTGATCTAAGTAGAAAATACAGGAAGCGCATTTTAAGACAATGGGAATATGTAGCTCCAGAAGAGGATCTCTCTCTCTCTCTCTCTCTATATATATATATATATATATATATATATATATATTTTTTTCTATAATACCACATGCAAGAAATTGGTAAAGTTGAGAATTCAACATGTCGATTATGCAATGATAAGGCGGAAACAGCAAAACACATCTTATGTTAATGTCAGGCAGCATCGAGCTGCAGACTTCGACAGTTCGGAGGTATGACAATAAATGCCGCGAACATTAGGGAACAAATTCGAAATCAGTCATAAAGTTTATGATAGAACTGAGACTGTTTTAAACGACAAAAAGGGACATACAAACTACAAAAGATCTTTTAGGTCGATCCTGCCCTCTGCAATAATAATAATAATAATAATGTTTGCTACTTACATGATTTTTTTTTGTAAGTAGAAGCAGATCATTCACAGAAGTAGTGTAAACTATAAAGCCATTACTTTCGTGGACAGTTATCGAATTCTGTATTTCAAGTAATTGTATAACTCGACTTCCTCCAGCGTTTCCCGCACGTCATGGGTGCATCTATATGATAGATACAGCCACTAGAATGCTCAAAATGCTTTAAAATTCTTCAAGGGCAAAGAGATGCAATCCAGATTGTTCTTCGAATGCGTGAAAAACTCGAATCTCTTGCGGAGCAAAACAGCGAGGCGCTTTTATGGGGTACCCATGCGCATTATGGAATCAAGGGTAATGAAATGACGGGTGCACTGACAAAGAATCCAATGATTAGACCTGAACCAATGTGAGCTTTATCAAGCACTATACTAGAACACATTTAAAAAATTAATACAGGAACCAATATAGGTATGAAACAGATAGTGTTTCATAGCAGGTTCCTCGGAGAAGAACAAGAATCAGCTGCTATGTCTAAGTGTGGGACACAACTCCCTGAGGAAACACATTGTGCACGATGGAGCTAATAGAAGAATTCACATGCAAGAGATGTGTGGAGGATATAGAAAAGTCCCATCAATGCGAAACCTATACTGCTCTATATAGCAGGTGTACTAAGTTAGATATAGTTAGCAAGATTTTAAGTTAGATACAAATCGATCGTATTCTGATCAAGAAGATAGTGGACCTTTTTGAGGGCATAGGACTTCTTGACAAATAGAACAGACAATAGATCTTGACGGTCGTCGTGTTAGGGAACTCTTTCCCACCCAATTGTAAAATAATAATAAAGTAATAGCTATAGGGTCTAGAAAAATTATTGCTGCATTAATGTGTGCAATTTCGTCCAATTATTTCACATAATTGTAAGAGAATTAGAGAAAGAGTAAGAAAAATTGCAATAGTTTTAGAGAAATTACCGTACATACATACGTACAGGGTTTAGACATCTCTAGAACGTGATTTCCGATGAAAATCTTGCAAATGAAAATTTTCATAAATCATATATCATTTATTAAAAATTTTACATAAAAAACATTTACTTGGCATAAGCAAACTAACTGTTCCGAAGTAAAATAGTCAAAAACAAAATAACGGTATCTTTATAGATTCAAAATAAAAATATTTAAATATTAAAGTACGTTGGAGTTCACATTTCAATTTAATGAAAATCAAGTGTTCCAAAACTTCATTTATTAACCACCTGTTTTTAGGTGCCCCCATCTACGAGGGCTTCAAATCATCCCTTAAGAATTTATTGAGTTTCTGAAGAAGGGGTAATTTTCTTCCACTAAACATGTCTGAAGTACATTTTCTGTGTCTCATACCTGGGGGGCATATAAAATGCAAATTGTTAATAAATGAAGTTTTGGAACATTTGATTTTCATTAAACTAAAATGTTTAATTTTTTAGTTCTTAATTGGAAGAGAAGGGAAGAAAATAAATCCTTATTCCTTCTAATTTTGTTTTACCCCATCTACCCTACTTCATGCATTCATAATTCGCTTTACTATAGCTGTTTCCTTACCATATTCACACAATCATTTTCTTTAATTTATCATCAATTCCCTCTTTTCTGCATTGCACAAAATACCTACGCATTCCTTCGCCCAATGATCCCAAAATTCCACACTACACATTCTCTCCCTCATTTTCTGTTTCACCACTTCTAGACTTAAACATAGCAAATAACCCCGTTACCTTTCACACACATTTCGCATCCCAGGTATCTTCGTCTATTTGCCTTTGCCTTAATACCTTTTGTTATCCCTCTTCCTTCTTACTTCCTCTTACTCGTACTTTTCAACATCCTTCATTCTATAATCGATCTTCTTTATAACCGAATCGTTTTCTTTCATTTTGTCACTCCATAAATCCATTGAGCAATCTATACTCTCATAAGAATTTTTTCTATCTCTTAAACGTCCATTCCTATCTATTTTTTCTCTTTGTAGCGATTCTTTTAAATCCACTCACCCATATTCCTACATATCCACTTTATTTAAAATATTAATCAACATTTTCTTGTTATAACTTTAATAATTTTGTAGATTCTGATATTTACTAAATTTGCTTTATATTTTCATAACATTTTGAATTGACTGAAAAGTGACTGGTAAAGAAACGGTTTCTTTAAAAACTACGAATAATTTAAAATTCTGGTAATTTTGCAATTTCTATTAAAGACCCAAAAAATTTAGTAATCAAACGCGTTTTGTATTTGATAAAAAAAATTGGAAATGTATGTAATTCCAATTCTAATATATTCGACAATAAATTTGATCGTTGGCAATACGGATTTCATTATAACACATGTTTTTAATTAATATTGTTTTATATATATATATATATATATATAAATTATTGTACTATGTTAAATTACCTCGACAAAATGATTACGTATGATTATTTTCCAAAGGATTGCAAAATTACATGACAGGAAGCTATTTTGTTTTTACAACCTTGTATCATGCCATATTGCCACAGTATGATAATAATAACATCTGCAATTCCAATCATAGAACAATCGGCATTAGCGTAGTTAAACAATACAGCTCTTTAGCATAATATACGATCAGAAAGAATTTATGAGTTTGTTTGGCCTTAATGATAGATGGCCTAATTCTTTATAGGTTTGTTTAAAATCGAGGTTATTTCAATATGATGTATTTGACAATTAAACTTTTTGAAATGGCAGGCTTAGAAAATTTATTTAAAAATCGATTTTAAATTAATTAAAATCTACTCCAGATTTTTTTATATCATTCTTCGACACATTCTTTATTCTCTTAGCTCCTCGAAAGCAAGTTCTTTAAAAAAGCTCTTCCTTGATTTCTTCTTTTTTACCATTTTCTTGTCCAGGCTCATTTATCTTGTGTTGCTGCATTTTCCTCGTTCATCACCTCTTCCATTTCGTCGAGCGGTATTTATGATGGCGGAGGAAGGATGAAACAAAATGAACTCTACTCCACCAAGAACAATCCTCTGGATTAATGGTTACTCTATTGAAATTGGTAGAGTTGTGGTAGAATATACCGTAAAGTAATACTTAACTACTTGCTTTACCTCTACAATACATGCTTATTGGTCAGCTTAAGTCCCATTATTAATTTGCTTTCCACCCATTAAAATATGGTTAAGCTAATGGAACGTAGTACAATAATGTTTACACTTTTCCTCAGGAAGCTTTTGCTCAGCCATGTGATGAAGTATGATTTGTTGTTACATTAAATTGAATGAATAACATTAAGATGATTTATTTACAAATTATTTACACAAATAAATTTTGGCTATGATTAGTCACACTGTTGCCGAAACAAAAAATATCATCTAAATATACAAAGCAACTTTCAGAGTTCAACCCAGACATGGCAATTGTCATCGCCCTATAAAAAGCATTTCGATTAATTTTCAATCCCACAGGCAATCTAGTCAACTGATAGTACCCTCGATCTGTTGTAAAAACTGCGTAGTTCCTTGATTTCTGATCTTATAAGAACTTTGCGCCAGATCTAAATGGGAAAACTATTTAATTCCTGATACGGAATCGATGATCGACTGTATGTCGTCTAGAGTGAACTTACCGTAGTTCAAAAAACGGTCCAAGACTTTAAAATCTGTCCCAAAGGTCTTATTGATTTGTAAATCCGGTTTTTACGGGACCAAAAATTTGCTCATGTTTCTCAGCCATTTGAGCATGCGATATACGATAGATACACAGGACTTGCATTCTCTTTTACTTTTATATCTTAAGTTAAAATATTAGTAATAGTTAACTTATCCCCTGGTAAAAAGAAAACATCAGCAAACTTCACACAAATCTTCTGCACTGAATCTACTTCATACACTGAACATCCATACTCCTAACATCTCATCCACTCTATCTGTAGAAATATCCACATCTTCGAATTTTTTAGTCTCAAAATTTCGTACATCCTCAACTCTTGATTTATAATTACGTAACCTACCTTCATGGGCATTTGTATGTAGTATTTTTGATTACACTTGGTTGTCTTTCGGACAAAACAACTCCTGCAATAAAAATACCTTCTCCTAACTGTTCTGGTAATATTACACATTCCTCCGTATAACTTACAACCAACCTGCATACTTTCTTACATCTAGCTGAAATAGTTATATACTCCTTTTTCTGGGATACTAATGGAACTACAATATTTTCTCCTTTGTAATCAAATGTTAATGTAAAATTCTTATAATCAATTATGGTATTATATTTACTAAGAAAATCTAACCCTAACAAAATATCTACATTATGACTTATTTTTTCCACAATATTGTATTTATGAAATATCTCAAATCCTGATATCGTTGTATCGTTCCTTGTTTGCCTTTTACTGCACTATCAATATATGCTACTTTCGTTTTTTGTACAACGTTTTTGTGATACTAAAGAAATTGTTAAACCCGTGTCAATAACGACTGACATACACTGGCCTAGATAATATGCTTGTATGATATTTGATAATTCACCTTTAGCGACGAAAAAAATTCTATCCTCTTGATTACCTTTATGCTTTTTACTGTTAGTATCTTCTTTATTATCAGTATTATTATTTGAACGATATTGAAACTTGTTATTTTTCGAAAACCTCTTTGCGCTATACGTAAACAATGTTTGTGCATTTGTGTGTATGTTGTGCGTGTCTGGATATTCTATTTGTCACGTGCACACAGGATCGCGTCTTTTAATGCGTCAAAATTTCGAGCTCTAATGTTCATATTACTTAAACCTGACGTAAAAGTATGTATTGCATGTTTTTCATTTGTTATAGCTAAGATTTTCTATGCATTAGTGTCACTATTCGCTTGTGATAGTGAAAGTTTAACCAAAAGTGACTCAGTATGTGCCCTAAAATCTTCAATTGTTTTACGTCCTTGACTAGCCTTTTGGAGTTTAACTGTGAGTGAGGCCGCGCTTTCTTCACTTAAAAAAAATTACGAATATCAGTAATTAAATCAATATAAATCAAAGTTTTGTTTTTAAAATAAAATTTGTCAATAATTTATTATCCTCTGTATCCCAAATGGAATCATGCAGCATCTAAGGTTGTTATTTTTAATTGTTATTTTTAATTTAATTTTTTTTTACGCTAGATGTCATTAGCGTTCCAAAAGTAACTAAATTTACGTGGGCCGTTAGATTTGTAACTAAAGTTGAAACTAAAGGTGCATACACACTTACATTTAAATAAGTGTATGGTACAGAAAAATTTCTGATGCTCACAAAAACTAAGTGTCGCCTTTACCACGGGTGAAAATTTGACCCAATGTTCCCTCTAAGCAGTATGTCTGGCCCTTTAGTCGTCGGCATCAAAGGTAGGTAGGTATGCAATGATATTTTAATTTAAAATATAATTAAGTCTCCCTTGCAATAAAATCAGATGATTTAATCAGATTTATTGTATCACGATATTAGTCGAATAAGGATTTACTTCAATAATTAAAAGTCTTCGGTTATTGGACAATGGCTTTATTGAATGGATATACACTAGATTTTCGTCTATATCAGTC
>WYDF02029523.1:0-12864 GCA_009867245.2 Adranes taylori
TTATTGTAAAGAGTTGAATAAAGTACAATGTGGATGTAACGTGGAGGGAAAGAGGTCAAGGGGAGGGGGGGGGGGGCAACCGTAACAGCATTGAATAACCCGCCGAAAAATACTTTGACTGAAGATTAGTATAGGCACGTATAAGTACTATGTTTGAAATATATTTGTATATATACAGCGTGTTCCAATTATCATAAAACGCATCAAAGTAATGTTTTTTTTTAATGGATAGTCCTATATATTTTGATATAATTTTATACATCGTCAGTTTTTAAAGATTTTCGTCCGGAAACTTTTTTTGTAAAATACGGCGTTGCCAAGTAATTGCCATAAAAAAGTTTTTGAGAGGCTATAATTATTATAAATATTTTACTGTTCGAAAATGTTTAGAAATCTGTAGATATGTAATACTAGGGAATATAAACAACTATTATATTTTTGTTTAAATAGTTTTGATACTTTTTGTCAGATTGTAAATAAATACCTTTCAATTTTCAAACGCAGATAAAAGAATTTATAGCTAAGAATTTATTAGCTTTTTGAAAACCTCCTCACTTCCATTCAAACTAGGTATGAGACTAGCAACCAATTTTAGATCAAGTGAATCGGGCACTGTTACAATATTTTGTTTTTATGTTAAATCCCTTAAGTTTAATAATTCCTCACTTTTAGCAAGTAATAATTCAATACATGAAACATAATTTCTAGCTACTTCTATTTCATCCCGCTCATGCTCTTTCAAATTAATATTTTTCCTTGCCTCTACAAAAATGTCATGAAATTGATTCAATTTATCTAACTTTGTCACAGCTACGCTATTGCCCCTCTACGTTCCTGATTATCTTTAATCAAATTGGAACAAAATGTATCAGAATCTAGCTGTAATTTAGTTAATACATCTATAAAAATTTCCCCTTATAACCCCACATTATACTTGAAATTAATATTAACTTACTTAATATCAATTAATACAGTATTACTAGAAATTGAAATAACATTGGAAATGCAATAATTAATTAAAATTAATTGTAATTGAAAAATTTTAAAATTAAGAAAAAATAATTACATATATATAATAAAATGATCGACAAGTTCATAAATTTCTATACCACATTGATCTCTGCTTGGGTCTTCGTAATTTCACGGCGAATCTTCCGCTCTAACCTCTTCTGGCAAAATTTCCAAATTGCCCCAGAATGATTGATAAAATGATACCAAATGCTACGATGTCAAGAATTTCAGGAACTGAAACTGCAGAGGATAATACATCACCTGAATTACCTGCTTGTACGATTAGGCTCTTTTGCTTGATATCGCTCCCATTTTCTTCTCTCCTTTCTTTTTTTTTTCTTTTCACTTAAATGGTATTTGCAATATTGTAGTCGCGTAATTAATTTCTAATTAAATGTCACGGTCGCCATGTGGCATTATCGTTTTAGGAGAATATATGAATTTGAAAGTAGGATTTAGAAATGAATAATTAAACAACCATTTACACTTATAAAATAAATAACTCTTAAATATATTTTATATACAAATAATTCATATAATTTTTCTTAGGTTGATTCTAAGATTTCCACACTAGTGATGATTAATAGATAATTATAATGTTCTTAAAATAATACACTATACATATATAAACATCATAAAACCACGCCCAATTAATAGGGTCGATGTCAGTTCAAACTATTGGCATTGAGTTAGTAAGAATGTCGACTTATGTCGTTGACTACATATTGATAAAACATATATAATAATGATGCCTTGAAATAATATGTAATGTTTATATATTTGACAGAAAATACATTATCAATATATCGATTATAGAAAACTAATAACTTAATGTTAAATACCAATGTTATAGGGAATTACAGGAATAAGTGCACTACAGCAACAAAAAAAGAGGGGCTGATCCCCGTTTACAAAGACGTTCGACTGTGAAAACAGTCTCTCTCCCCCCCCCCCTCTCTCTCTCTGTGTGTCTCTCTTTAACTAGTTAATTGTCTATTCCTTTGCTGCTTTAAAGTTGACAATGTTCTTCTGGTCGCAAGTATGTTTTGTGATCTCAACGCTCGAGTCTACCCGAAGAATTGCGTGGCCTAACGTCTGAATTTTTCCCAACTGCAAGACTGAACGACAACGAAAGAAATGTATTACATGTAGCGTCTATCGACGTATGTTCTACAGGGTTGGATGAGTAAAGCCTAAGAAGCTTATGAGTGACCCCCAAAAACGTTTGTCTATTTAAATTTAATAAAGGTTTAATTTTTAATGAATAATCATTTTGACATTAAAGTCATTAAAGTATTGTATTTGCGTAGTCATTTATATCATTACACTATTAACAAAAAATATTTTTTTATAGATACATTCAAACGAAAACAGTTCGCAATGAGAATGGAACGAGCTTCAATATTACACAAGATGGTCCACCAATAAATACTAATCGAGATGTTACCGACAATATAATCAATGGTAGATCACCAACAGATAATAAATTTACATCCACGATACACTTAAATCAGGAATCACCTACTAGTATGGAATTTACCGAAATTAAATCGCTTATGCGTGTGCATAAGGTGAACGAAAGTATCGGAACAGATCCAATAATTGATACGCCTGGCATTGTTAATCCATTTACTGGTGAAATAGTGTCCTTACGTGATGCCATCGCAGCACGAATATTAGATGTGAGAACGGAGAAAATAGTTATATCGTCGGATGGTACTCAAGCTTCTATTGAAGAGGCATTAGCTAGAGGCCTAATAGAACCGAAAATAGCCGATCGTTTATATAGTCCATGTGGAATTACAGAAAACGATAAGAATCTAACTCTATTAGAAGCGATACAACGTGAATTATATGAAGCTGAGCATAATTTCCTAGATCCATCCGAGAAACGAATGAAGGTAACTGGAGTTAGTCTTAAAAAAGCTTTAGACGATGGCAAATTAGACTTGCTAACAGGCAATTATCGATTAGATAATGGTGAACTTCTAAGTACGCGCGAAGCATTTCAAAAGGGCTATTTAAGCACATACAATACGATTAAATTAGAAACAGGGCCGGTTTGTTTATACGATGCGATAAATCAAAATGCTCTCGATGAGAAAACTGGTTGGATTGTGGATAGGAGGACAGGGAATAAATATCAAGTTGATGCAGCAATTAAAACTCATATACTAGATGGAGATGTTAGGGAAATTGTAGATCCGAAAACTGATACTAAGGTCACACTTAGTGAAGCTATAGACAAGGGCATAATAAGTCCAAAATTAGGGAAATATATTTTGTATCATGATAGAGTTCCTTATATTGAAGCTAAACATAGGCAATTAATTATTAAACCATTAACTCTTAAAGATGCAGTAGATCTCAATCTTTTAGATAGCAATTCTAAAATATTATCTTCTATGCATCAAACTAAACTGACAATCTTAGAATCGATATCGCGCGGCGTTATTGATTATAATACTATTCATTCGATTACAAATGTTAAAACCGATGAGTTAATTACCTTAGCTGATGCTTTGGCTACAGGTATTATCTTGCCGGAAGGTAAATTTATCAATTCTCTTACCCAAGAAGAGATGTCTATATCCGATGCGGTCAAGCGCGGTTTTATCACTTCCGTTACGCAGAAATCTCTATTCGATATTGACGCATGTATGTTACCAAACAAAACTGAGTGTATTAGTTTTAATGCGGCTGCAGCCAAAGGTTTGATTAGTAAGAAAGATGGAGGAAGTCTAGTTGTACATAGTAAAAGCGGTAAGTTGATTCCTTTCTCTGAAGCGGTTAGCAGTGGATTGCTTAAACCTGATGTTTACGAGAAATTATCACGGCAAATTGGTATATTTGAGGATGGTAAGGAACTTAGTGTTTTAGAAGCTGTATTTAATGGTTATATTGATCCACATACTGGTAATTTAATAGATATTAGACGAAATAAGGTTGTGCCTTTAAATGATGCTATAGAACAAAATCTAATTACCCCAGAAGGTGCTTCCATGCTTAACTCATTATTAACTATTTACGTAACTAGTAGAACAACTAGTAAAATAATTCAGAAATATGTCACCGTCACTTCAACTAGCTTTCCATCTCATCAATCAATTATTACGTATAGTGATGCCCTTTCCAGCAACTTATTAGATACAGACCGACAGTTATTTTTAGATCTTGTCACCAAACAAAACATTCCCATTGCTCAAGCCATATGCGAGGGCAAATTAGCTCCTGATACCGATAATAAACCCCTCGGAAGAAAAGCAAATGTAAAAATAATTAAACTTGAACATGCACAAGAATATATGCAAATTGATCGGCCGAAAAATTCTTCGGAAGAGCAAACCAATCGAAAAGAAATTCGCACCGAGAAGGAGACGCAATTATTTGAATTACCTCCTACCGGATGGCCTCTATCCGAAGCGATCAATCAGAAATTGTTTGATCCAGTGACAGGTTTATTTATTATTCCTGGAACTGATCGATTGGTAAGTTTTGAGGAATGCATCGAATTGGAATTTATAAATTCGAAATCAGCATTAGTCATTGATTCCATCCATCCTAAGCGTAAACTTTCGTTAGAGAAAAGTTTGGAAAAAAAGGTTTTAGATAACGTAGGGAGGTATTTGTATAATAATAATAGAATAACGATGAAAGAAGCAATTGAACAGGGATTTATTATTCTAGAAGAAAAAATTATTCGAGGTCAATCTCCACAAAGATTGCTACAAGTAACTAAAGAAATAGGTAAACCGGATAAAATCGAAGTAACTTCAATTGTTGATAAAAATCCACCTGTTTATCAAGAAGTAAGTGTGTCAGAAGGAAATTTAGAACCCGTACTTATTGATAACGGTGCAATATACGAACCATCAAATGCTATAGTCATAATACCCACTGAGAATAAATCAATGACACTATTAGAAGCTATACATGATAAAACAATTACTCCGGGTCTTATTTCCGTAAAAGATCCGCACACAGGAAAGTCTACGGATATTAGCGAAGCATTCAAAAAAGATATTATAAATCCAACAACAGGAGAATATACTGATAAAACGGGACGAAAAATATCTCTAGCGGATGCTGCTAAATTTGGCATCGTTGCTGTAGTTGGCGCTCCATTAACCGCTACACAATCAATGCTGAAGTTGATTAAGAAATCATTGATAGTTGATCCCAATACGGGCGATCAAGTATCAGTTGATGATGCTTTGCAAAAGGGTCTAATTAATCGCGATACATATAATAAATATCAGACACAAGCGCTGCTAGCAAGTGAAAGACAAGCGGAACAAAGTGTAGGAAGTAAGATTATGATAACGAATCCACAGACGGGAAAAACGTATTCCGCTGAGCATGCGTTAACCTTAGGCTTAATCAAGCATGAGGATTATGAAAAGATGAAAAAGGATTTGCCACAAACGCCCGAAGGTCCACCAATTCCTTTAAAACTCGAAGATTCAAGCTGTAACAAGCGAGAAATCAGTATAAGAGAACCTAAAACCGGTAAACTGTTTACAGTTGATGAAGCTATCGCAGCAGGTTTAGTAACACAACAAGATTTGGATTCAATTAAAGCATCTAGCGATATCTCTGATGTAGTAGTTACTGTAACGCATCCGCAATCTGGTGAACAAATTCCAATTCAAGAAGCAATTAATTTGGGTATTATAACACCAAATGAAACATCAAAGGAAGATCCAGTTCCTTCTGCAATACAAGTCACTAAGGTTATTGCTCCATATCAAATTAGTTCACCAATTTCTGAAAATAAAACTGAGGTAACCACATATAATGTGTTCATAGAGGATCCCAAAACTGGGCATCAAATTAAAATAGAACAGGCTTTAGCAGATGGTATTATAACTACTGAGGAATACCAGCAATATGCACAAAACTATAAACCTACAACAATTGATTTATCTCTTAAAACTACATCAGCTGATATGACAAAGCCAAGAATTACAATAGAACCCAAATATCAGGTTACCCTTGGGCGCGCTCAATCTTTAACTCCTGAAAGCGAACTAAAAAAAGTCGTACTACAAAGATTGCGCAAGAGTATTATAAAACCAAGCGATGCCGTTGCGAAAGGTTTAATCGACCCGGGCACGGCTGAAGTATTACTTAACGAACAAAATTTTATTGGACCTAATGGCCAACAACTTACTTTAGAAGAAGCTATAGAACATAAACTTATTTCAGGTGATGAAGGCAAAATAGTTGATCCGCAAAGAGGTGATACTTTAACAATTAATGAGGCTTTATCTAGAGGCATTTTAGATCCGAAAGGCACGAAGGATATTTTAGTTCCATTAAATAAAAGCCTTTCAATTCGAGAAGCATTGGAACAAGGTTTATTAGATAGAAATGCGAAGAAGATTATTCATCCCGAGACTGGAGATCTCATAACATTAAAACAAGCTATTGTCTGTGATATTATTGATCCTTTTAGCGTAATTACTATAGATAATGATAGGAAAATGACTTTGGAAGAAGCTTTAATTACTGGCGTTTTGGATAGTGATAATCTTACAATTAATAATGGTGAAGATGTAGTAAATCTTCTAAGTGGAATTCCAGATAAGGTGTCTGATTTCAAGGCTAGTGAGGAACTACCTCCTGCTGGTATAACATTTCCTACAGCTCTAAAACTTGGTATTGTACATCCAGATACGAAATGTATCGTACATCTGATTACACATGAACACATTCCGATTGAGCGAGCTATTTCAAGTAATCTAATTATGGCAATTCCTTATCCATCAGATCCGGATGGTATATTAATTAAAGATGCGTTAGAAAGGAATTTGATTAATATTGAAAAATGTACATTTAAAAATACAAATGGCCAGGAATTATCAGTTTCAGAAGCGATTGAAAGTGGATTACTTATTATAAAATCATTGGAAGATTTTCCAAGCGTTGAAATAACAACATCAACTAAATCAGTTCACACTGTAACAACGCATGAAATTTTATTGGAGCCCGGATATGAATTGATTAGTTTAGAATTGATCAAAAATTCTAAAACTAATGAGGTTATTCCCTTTGAAGTTGCAAAAGAAATGGGAATTATCAAATCTGACGATACTGTTAGTAATGTAATTACTACAACGATTGATTCATCGCCTGCGCTAATAGAAGCTTCTAACACAGGTGTTTTAAACTTAGAAACAAGTACATATGTTACTCCTATAACAGTTCAAGGATTAGAGCGCAAGGAGAGTCCAGATAGTGAGTGTACTATTGCTCAGGCTGTTGATGTGGTATTTGATGAAAAAACGCATACATTCCATCACCCAACAACTTCATCCATCTATATTACATTTTCCGAAGCATTGGAACAAAAAATTATAGATCCAGAATCAACAATATACGATACAGACACGCAACAAATAATAACTGTATCAGACGCTGTCAAGAAAGGCATAATTGATGCTCAGACTGGTGATGTTGAAGATAAAAAGTCTGGCAAACGCTTTGATTTCAAATCTGCTGTTAAGATGGGATTGATTGCAGTAGCTGGAGGAATAGCTGCACCAATTTTAGCTCCTATCATTGCTGGAACTGCTGTTGTCGATCAACTTTTAACTAAAATAAACAAAAATAAGGAACAACATAATATAGTACAAAGTCCGGTAGAAGAACAAGAAGTTGAACAACAACAACCAATTTTGGAGAAAATTACTATCGATATAAGTAAATCAGAGATTTCAAAGGAAACGGAAAGATATAGCGAGCGAGAAGTAATTGAAATAAAAGGTTCCGAAAAAATGTTATTGGAGGAAGCTATCGCTTCAAATAAAATAACACCACAAATCTGCAGAATCATTTACGGTCAGCACGTATTACCTTATACTGTTCAAGATGGCTTAAATCAGCAAGAACTTCGACCAATTGACATGATTGAAATTGTGAGCAAAAATGAAATCATACTTCTCGATGAGCAACCAAAATATCAACTTATTTTAAATAAACGATTAACGCCTAAAGATTTAGAACGATTAGGTTTTTATAGTTCAAAAGCTAGATGTTTTATGAATCCAGCTACTCGAGAACCAATTAGTTTAAATACATTACTATTTCATTTTAATATGATCGATCCAGATACAGTATTGGTAAAAGATTTATCCAAAAGGAAACCAACGTATGTTACGCTTTACGAAGCTATAGAACAATTACTTATTGATATGAATACTGGCCAAATGGTTGATCCAAAAACTGGCAAGCATGTCTCGTTTTTTGAAGCGGTCAAGATTAAATGGATTATTCATGTTGATGATTTGCCGAAAGAGAAACGTGAACCACTTACATTGGAAGAAATAATCGATAGGAACAATTTTAATCCACAAACTGTTGAAGTTATAAATCCAAACGATGGGCAAGCGATAAGTTTAGCAGATGCGTTAAAAACAAAAGTTGTTGATCCCAAATCTATTACAATTCGGGATACTAAAAACGAACAAATAATACCCTATTATGAAGCTGTTGATCATAAAATCGTTGATCCGAATCGAGGCGTAATTATCGATACGAAATCTTTGGAGGAAATTAGATTCCCTGAAGCTTTTAAGAAAGGTTATATACTGAAACTAAGCAGACCGATTTCTTTAGAAGCAGCAATCAGAAAGGAAATGCATGATCCTTCAAGTGGGAAATTTATGGATTCTTTAACTAAACAATTGCTGCCATTAGATGAAGCTATTAAACGCAATGTAATAGATGCGAATATTAGTACCGTAGTTGATCTGAAAAATAAGAATGATGTTGTTTTGCATGAAGCTTTAAAGCAAAGTCTCGTCGATACGGAACAAGGTTTGATTCGTAATACTACAACTAATGAGCTAGTACCTTATAAGGAGGCATTAGATCAACAGCTCTTAAATACTAAAGATGTTGTTTTTGATTTACGTCAAGCGGTTCTTTTAAACTATTACGTACCCAAAAGTGGTTTATTTTTAGATCCAAGGACTGGTAATTTAAATACATTGCAACAAGCGATTGATTCGCGTCTTATTGAGCCAAACGTTTCAAAAATTAAAGACGATAGACAAGAAAAAATAATTGATCTAACTGATGCTATTGAAACCAAATTACTAGATACCCAAAGAGGTATAATTACTTATCCTACGCTAACTTTGGATAAAGCATGCCAAAAAGGTTACATTGTAAGCACTATACTTCCATGGTCTTTACATCAAACGTTAGCTCAAAAACTTTATAATCCCGAAGATGGACAGTTTACAATATCCAATCAAAAACAATCACTAGCGGAAGCTATTAATAATGATATTATAGATTCTGAGATTTTAACAGTTAAAGAGCCTCAATCGAATGATATCATTACACTTAAAGAGGCAATAGCAAGAAATATAATTGATCCCATAAATGGCAAAGCTTTAGATCCCATAACGGATACGCGTATTAATTTGTATGAAGCGCAAGAACGCGGTTTGATTGTACCATACAAAACGCAAATTACTCTTCCCGAAGCAATTTACCAGGGTTATTACGATCCGAATACGGGTGTGTTTGTCAACCCATCAAATAGGGAACAGCTTAAAACGGAATCAGCTATTAATCGTGGTTATCTAGATACATCTTCAACATTAGTAACCATAGCGGAAGAGGTACTAACATTTGACCAAGCCATTGATGAAGGTATTATTAATCCTACCCAAGGGAATCTGATTCTGAATGAAAATATTCAACCTCTTGATTTTGGACAAGCTTTCGAGAAAGGTTTAATGCTTGAAATCAGAAAACCAATGTCATTAAAAGAATCAATGTGTAACGGTATTTTTGATCAACATGCGCAAAAATTCTTAGATCCACAGAGCGGAAATTATTTGACCTTATCGGAAGCCTTGGAAATCTCACTAATTGATCCCGAATCGGTATCTGTAAAAGATCCGAAAGTAGCTGGTGGTTGGAAAAAGATATCGTTACAAGATGCGATACATAGCGGATATATTGATGGTGAAACCGCTAATATAGTTGATTCTGAGCGTGAATTTTCATTATCTGAAGCATTTGATGCTGGAATATTGATTGATAACAAAGCGGCTGTCTCACTGCAACGAGCAATCCATCAAGGATTATTTGATGACGCTACACGTAAAATCATTGATCCTTCCAGTAATCGTAAGATAACATTACACGAAGCCGTCCGTAGATTTATTATCAATCCTTTGCTGCCTTGTTATTATGATAAAAAAAGTAGTAAATTATATAGTTTAAAAGATACGTGCTCTTTAGGTATTATAGATAAACGGAATGGTACTTTTAACGAACCATTTAGTTCCACTGGTTTTAATCTTAGCGAAGCGTTAGATTTAGGTTTTATAATTGATATAGAAACAGCCAACTTCGGTTTATATGAGCTATTAGATATGAATTTATTCGATCATCGAAGCCAATTATTGATCCATCCAGCTACAGGTCTAAAACATAATCTAAAAGAAGCTATCGAAATAGAACTCATCAATCCTAATCTTTCCATTATAAAAGATTGCAGTCAAAATAGATATATTAGGTTACCTGAAGCTTTAGAACTACAAATTGTTGATCCAGAAAATAATATTTATCAATCTCCTGGAGGTGCTATAAATATATTAGAAGCTAAAGATAGGGGTTTTATTGTGACAATTCATCGACTTCTAACAATTGAGGAAGCTATTAGAAACGGTCTATACAGGCCTGATTCAGGTAAATTTGTGGATCCGTCAAATAATGAATTCTATGATATCCAACAGGCTATAAATCAAGGTGTAATAGATTCAAATACAACGGGTATTAGGGATTTAACGAGTGGACTTTTAAAGCCTCTGCAGAAAGCTATTTCCGATGGGAGTATTGATGTAGCTAAAGGAAGAGTATTAGAGAGTAAATCTAAGAAATCTTATAACTTTGATAAAGCTTTGGAACGTGGTTTGATCATTACATTAGATAAACCTCTTAGTGAAGATATTATTACTAGGGATTCTATTTTAGATATATCAAAATCGCCTGATGGTGATTTATCGCGCGAATATACATTAGAGGAAGCGATTAATTTTGAATTGATTGATCCCAAATTAGGAGTAAGTAAACACCCCCAAACTGGTAAGTTCATTACAATTGATGAGGGACTTAAAACTACAATACTCGATCTAGATAAATCTGTAACTCTAGAACCATTAAATGTAACACCTAAATCCCAAATTGCTATCTATAATAAAGAAGTTCCCTTATATTTTCAAGAACCTGTACCGTTTGAAATAGCAATTGAAAGGCTTCTATTGGATATAAAAACAGGGAAATTTACTCCTCCACAATCCAATGAGATCTTATCGTTGAAAGAGAGCTTCACTTGCGGCCATATCGATCCTGATTCCGCTTTGATCAAAGACACAAATAAAAATAAATTATTTAAATTGCCCGAAGCGTTCCGTAAGGGATTAGTTGATTCCGAGAAAGGCAATGTATTGGATACAGCGACTTCTAAATTATATACATTGCCCACTGCTTTAGATAATGGCTTACTTGTAACGCCAAAGCGTGGATTTAATTTGATCGAAAGCATTCTGTATGGCTTATATAATCCCATAACTGGATGTTTCACTGATCCTTTCGTACAAACGCCGGTGATTGATCGAAAGCGATTGACTCTTCGTGATGCGATTGATGAACTTTTAATCGATCCATCCAGTACAGTGGTTAAAGATATAGAAAGTGGTAGCGTACAACCGTTATTAAATGCAATTGAATGTCATATTATTGATCCGATAGCGGGAAGATATTGCGATAAAATTGACAAGAAGGAAATTGATTTTGGAAAGGCTTTGGATAAGGGATTGATTCGACCAGCTGAGGAACGGGTGAGTTTAATTTTTAGCTAAATTGGTTTTTTATTTTGCATTTTAAAATTGTCTTTCCAGAATTTGTTTGTTATGGTAAGATTTCTGACTTCCAGTATATGAAAGATGGGGTGGCGGAATCGTGCACGAATTTTTACTGAATGATGATTTTATCGCTGTTCGGCTGCTTGTGAAATCACTCAAAAACTAAATTCTGCGCAATACTATCAACAACAAATCTTACTCAAGGCTATTTGAATAAAACTGATACATAATCTTAAGAAAATGTATGGAGAATAATTTAGGAAATGCATACATGCAAATAAAATTATAATTCGTGCATTCAAAATAAAAAACGTCTCATCAAAATAATATTTATATTCAATTACTACGTGCAAATAGATAAATAAACATGGCGTTCAAGTTACATTAAATAAATTACCAAATGATTTATAAAATTATTTTACTTACAGGTTCTGTCGTTTCTACCACCACACACTTCTTTATTTTAGAACTACGCATCGTTACCTTATTAATTTACTTCAATTTATTTTAATTTATCTCAATACAGTTGTTGCCTAACCAATTTAATATTCAAAGAATTCAAACTTAAAAGAATTATTTAATTGTTATTGCACACTGTACTCTACTATGCCTCATATCTAACTTCCGATGCTTATTTAACAATTTAATTTATTCATGATTTAATTTGGAATAAATTCTAATTTTAATTTGATTCATGATTTTATTTTCAAAACACTGACTGACGGGGATTCGCCCTGCAACTTAAAATTTCTTATTTCCGACTGCCCTCTCCTGTGAGAGCTGTGTGTCTTTTATTCATTTCTTTGACCTTTCAAAGATTCCTATTAAAGTTACGATCAGTACTTCTTACTATTTTTTCTACGTCTAGTAAATTCTTCTTCTTCTTAAAGTGCCTATCCTCTGTGGATGTTGGCTATCACATTGGTCCAAATTACTTTATTCACTGCCGCTCTGAATAGAGCTG
>WYDF02029534.1:0-12864 GCA_009867245.2 Adranes taylori
TTAAAGAATACAGCGTATGTTGACAATTAAGTGTGTTAATTATTACGAAAACTGCATATTGACGTTTATGAATTTCAAATTGATTTAAAAAAGCCGGCCAGGGTAGATAAATTTCTGGTATTGATAGAGCCGTCTTCAGTATACCCTATTTAGATGTAGCTCGTTGCATTAGTTTATGAGACTAGCATTCTACTACACGCCGAGACAGATGTGGTCAAGTGTAGAAGAGCGCTAGTCTCACAAACTAATGCAATGAAGCTACATGTAATTAGGGGTTACTGAAGACGGCTCCACCAATGCCAGAAATGTGATTACCCTGATACGGCTTTTTTAAATCAATTTGAAAGTCCTAACCATCAATAGGCAATTTCCAAATCATCGATTCACTCCTTTTCACTTTTTTCAAACGAAAGTACAAGAATACCACAATGTTTGTACATTGGCTGGAGTGCATTCAGGAGTTCAAGCAAGGATTTTTGAACTAAATCCTAAAGCATTGTTTGTATCCTCAATCTATGTGGAGTACATTTATTAGCAACGGTTATGTGCAACTTTTTTTTGACTTTAGAAAGATTATATGTATTTTACTCGGCTTCTACTCACAAATGGACGATTCTTTTAACAAATGTTGAAGTTATATTTTAGTAACTTTTAGAAACAAGATATAATGCTTACGACAAAGCTTCTAATGTAAATGGAGAACCTTATATGGCTCATTTTTCTTACGATTTCATTTTTGATAGTATATTTCAATTTTAACATGTTAATGGGGTGGCGATCACGTCCACGAATTCTTATTATATAGAAGATATATCAGACCTTTTAACATATGAAATAAGAAAATGGTATTAATACACATCTGTTTATACATAAGAATATTTTTAATATATCATTTGGTTACTTATAAAATTGATAAGGCCAAAGGTCCTCAATTCATTTATAATTACTAATAATCATTGCACTTAACAGTATATATTAACCCGAACTTTAAATTAAAGATAAACATAATATAGTTGTTGATTTTAGCTGATGAACCTTGTTGTCCAAAAAATCCGAACAAGTTTTATTAATGAGAGGCTTTTAAGTCTGTGATGAAGTGATACCTGCCATCAATTTGAGAAGTCTAAAGGTTTTTCTTAAATAAAAGAAAATTACATTGTTGAGGAAGCGCTGCAAATTGCAAAAGACACATGCGAAGATGGGTATTCCTGCAGTAAAATGAAGATTTGTCAGGAAGAAGAAAATTATGTCCGGAGAGAAAGCTGAAGGCAAGCCGCTGACTTTGGATTACGAATTGAAAAGGTCAATGTTAGAATGTATTGTCAGGTTTCAACAAAAAATCATTATACGTTTCGAACACATGAAATATATATATCACATTAGTTTGCAGTTTTAAAGCTCAACAATCTGACTGAAACCTTAGAAATGGAACTTTCCAAGTGTGTATAAAGTTTGGTTGAAAATTACTACGGGCTTACTGCAGTTGGTATTCTTAGAGAAATTCTAAACTACTCCACAATTCCAAAAGGAAAGTCTCCTCGTGGTTGGACTTCCTTAACATTCTTATACTGCGCGTAGACTTACAAACCTATCTCGAGCTGAGCCGTACACAAGCCGCTTATATCGTGTTCGTATGATTTTTTTTACAACAAACTTAATACGAGGCAAAGAAGAGCTGAACCTATACGAGCGAGCGTTAGTATACATTTAGTTGGCTGTATTGCGAATGTGTTCGCGAAAAACTGGTAGATTTGGTCATGAAGATTTTAGCGAGCGCTTAATAAAGCGATAGGATCCTTTTTAGTAATATGATTTTTTGTCCAACAATGTCTTCTCATGAAAAGAATATAGCTATGGTTAGTAGCGCTTTTATAATTATGCAGAGTTCAAATAAAAAAAAAACAGAGGCATGGACGTTGGTGACAGACTGAGCTGTACAAAGACAATATGGCATGGAATTGGCATTTATCTAAAAGCAGAGTATGTAAGTGGTCAGTACAAAAATTTCACAAGAATGTCTCCTATTGATATTGAGAATCGATTGGAACAAAAGAGAACCTCAAATTAAAAAATAATAATAATAATAAACAATCTGTTTGTGGTAAGAAGCCAACAAATTGATTAATTTGGTTTGCAGGTTTTCCCAAAGCGAACCCAATTTTCATCCAATCATATTTACGTGTTGTGGATTTCATAGTAATGTTTTTGTTGTGTATATACCGATGAGTTCTATGATCTAGTCTTCCGTCCACTGGTACATAATTAATCCTTTTTTTTTAATAACGATTACAAAATTTGCAGGCATACAATATAATAGAAAATAACATAAATTCCGTTTTTAAATTATATTTACCAAATAATAATAAGTAATTTTTATAAATATCGCTTAGGAGGCTGCGAATATGAGATAAAAATAAAATTAAATTATAGTAATTGTATATACTATTGTAAACATATACAGAGTTACGATCTTTCCACGATCGTCGTCTAAACCAGACAGATGGATCATTTTGTGTTCGTCGAGAAAACCGACAATCGATGGATTGCAACGAGCGGTTGCTGCTACCGTCTGTTTGGCGCTCGCAACACCGTACATACTTGTCTTTTATAGGTTCATGAGCCGTATGTAAACGGCTTGGCTCGCAAGTCTATACGAGGCATTACAGTTTATCGTTGAATATGAATATGTTCTTTTTTCGTCCCAATTTCAGGTTAGCATCACGAATTTTTTTAACCAAAGCCATTTTGTCAATTCAAAATAATGTAGCTAAAAGTATCGATTTTGAAGACGCATAAATTCCCAAAACAAAAAGTGAGAAAGAAAAGGTTCTAAATATCATGTTAAAGTATAATTTGTTGGATTAGAACCTAGAGAATGAAAGTTGTAACTAATTGAGGTTTCATTAAATTGAATTATAATAATAATAAAGTTTACTACGAAAAACAATTTCTTACATTGCATATTAAGCTGGCCTATTAATAAAAAGTATTTAACTTATTTTATTCATAAAAATTGTTTACAAACTTATTCACATTTTGACCTCTTTATTAACAAATTGAATAAACCATTAATTTCTCAATAAATTTCATATTATATTTTTGTGGACAAGTTTAAACTCCGCAGCGTGTACCATCATGCCTTATTACGCCATTGTCGTAATTATCTTCAATATCAATAACTCTGCATTTTTACCGAGAGATTCAGTACAATCCAGAATCGAAAATGGTGCGGTAAATGCAAATCAAGATCATTGGAGTTCGAAAGAGGAAGTAGTAACGTGCAACATATGGTCTTGCTTTCAAATCTATCAGAAGTAAAAAAAATTAAATCATCTAATAATTTATAATATAAAATGACAACTTACAATATACAGATTTTTAAGATCCATATTCGGAACTCTGAAATGGTTACAAAAGTCAAATTCCGAGCTATAAATTATACTGTAATTTGTAATTATTATGCAAAGAATGACATATAATATATTAAAAACTATATGAGCTGTTATAAAAACAAACGTTTTATGAGCGACTTGTGTTGAGATACCTGGTAAGGAGACGTCATAAACGTACCAGCGGTAGTGCAGAGTTAATACTAAAGGCCCAGTTTTGTTGTGTGGGTTGGCCACAATTATAGTATGCAAAAGTATATTAGCTCTTAATTGAAGAAAACTATAAAACCATGCATTTATTTTTACATGCAAATATCCTTAAATATATTAAATAGGAATTCAATTGAAACTTGTTTTAATCTTATGCCATTTGTTTCTTCAAGCTAGATTTAGATGTAATAGCATTTATATTACTGAAATTATATAGCGTGGCCCATTTATAATGGTAGAACGTAAATTTTTAAACCGATCAGAACTTTTTTTTTATAGAGTAACGAGTCTAAAATTGTAAACTTCAATATGCTCACTATGATGATTTTTGCATGCCAAAAATACCTGTTTTAGAATTTTTAAAAAATATATTTCTGCACCACTGAATTTGCAAGCCATATAAAAGGGAACACCGAAAATTAAATTAAAAAATATTGATTAACAAAAAGGTTACAACTACATTAATTGTGGAAACGCAAGATATCATTAAACATTATATATACACAATACTCAATCAAGTCAACGTCCAACTGTAGAAGATCAGAACAAAATTCAAAAGAAAATATTTGATTTATATTCTATTAATTATATTAAATTCAAAATTAATATTTAGCTATTTAACTAACATAGAGATATTTCTTTAAATATAATTAAAATACTTAAAGAATTAAATAGTATAAGTCATACTAAGTCAATGTCATTTGTATATTGCCGCGTATTCCCGGATCCAGATCATTACACAGGTCTACAATAATAATTGGATAAAAAGAATTTTTTGTTTTCCAACTTTTATTTGATCCCACGTCTTTTGCTGTTTTTCAGATAGGGTTTTATATGGTTCTAAACCAGGAATTGAAACTTTATTCTGACATTTGTCGTGAAAAATAAAAATGTAGGTTAGACATTAACTAAAACATTGTTAAATAAAAATATATTATGTTTGTGAGGACACTCATTATATTTTAACGGCTTTATTATACTGCTACTACAGAAAATTATTAGTCTCGACGCGAACCGAAATAACAGGTTAAAGTTAGATTTGGTTATTGCACAAGTGATATTTATTTAATGACGCAATTTTGTAAAATAATTGTACTGCATTTATAAGCATTTTATTGAACTGCTTAAAATAAGGCAGCCAGTATTGCTCTTAAGCATCTTGAGAGACATCTTTTTACAAGTTCATCAAGCTCGTGAAGAAAGATAGCTGTCACGAAGTTAAGTGGTACAAAACAACGTTTGCTATAAAACTCAAATATAATTTAAAAATTCAACAATTATAAAGAAAAAAATTGCAATCAATATCGCGTAAAAAATTAAAATTAACAAAAAGGCCCAGCTGGTACTTGACTTTGGAGAATGACGAATAATAAATGCGGTTATTTCGGTTCGCGTCGAGACTAATAATTTTCTTCTCTATGTAATAAATGCAATTAGACTCTCTAATACTAATTACGGTTGCCAACTAATTGCGCTACGTGTATATTTAACTCATATCTTCTACGTCGGTATGCATGTACACAGTTGCCATGTAATTTCCCGAATTTATTTATTAATTTAATATTTACTTGAAGACTACGAGGCATTTATCCCCCTTACGGACAAAATGATGTTCCTTTCACTTTTTGCATTTGCTCGATCAAATATAAGATACTTTTGTTTTGACGTTATACAATATTAAATATTTCTTATTATAATAAGTTTTTCCAATCATTTCAGTAATTATACTTTAAAGGAATATTCTTTTTGATGTTCCTTACATCTTTAAATAAATTTAATATTTAATTTCGTACATTACTAAATTAATTTGACTTACTGATTGATTGCGATCATTTCTCTAGACTGAATTAATAGATCAAATAATAATTAGACTTAGGTTTCTAGTTACACTGAACTGATTCTATTTGCCGCATAATTTTAAGCGACTCTATTAATACATGAACATAATTACTTTCTTTACTTGGAGTACTGAGTCATGGGAGCTGCTGTAACGATTGCTAAGCATTTTTTTGAAACAAAGCGTCGTTAAGTAATTAGATTTAAGACTTGAAAACTGAAACAGGAACTGCCGTAGCTGACTTAAAATCGCTCTCATATATCACCCTTGAAAACCTAAAAACCGCTCGTTGCCGGAGCTCTCAAAGAGAGGTTCCGTTGTTCTAGCCCAAGTTCTTGGCTGCGAGAACAATGGCTCTTTCTCTAACTAGTCTAATGTCTATTTCCCTCTCGCTTTAAAAGCCAAAAATTTTCTGCTGACCGTAAGTACTGCTTTGTGATCCCAGGCCCAAGTCTACTCGAAGAATTGCGTAACTTAACGACTAAGCTTTTCCAAACTGCAGGACTGGACGTCAGCGAAAGAAATGTGTTACATGTGACGTCTATCGACGTACGTTCTATAGGGTGGGATGAGTAAATACTAAGAAGCTTATGGGTAACGCCCAAGAACGTCTGTCTATTTATTAAATGAAGCGTTTTCTATAATGATCTATTCAGTATAATATCGTTAATTACTGGATTCATTTATTCAAACATAGATTGGGCTTCATATATAATTAATTATCACTTTGATATTGAAGTCTGCACTGTTCTAATTTCCTAGCCATTTCTATCGTTACATATGCCCCCCCTCCTAACTAATTCTGGGTCCTCAGAATTCAAAGGACTGAAATGGCGTAATGATAGAAATATATTTTGACTAAAAATTATTTCGACTAAAGAAACTTTGCATTATAACTATATACTAACTTAACTAAAAAATAGCAGTTAAAAATGAAACTTAAATGTCATAGGAGACAAAGTTCCATGTAAACGAAGTGTCACATGACTGAATTCATTAAACAATTGAAAATTCCTCCTTTTTTCTCGAATTTTGTGAACTATATCTGGAGGAAATGAAGGTCTATTTAATAATGGCGCATTTAGGAAGTAATCTCAGAATTTTCTTCTTGCATTCATTTTATTATATTGTGACAATATCACACTGGATTTTATTTCACTGTCAGTCGAAATGTTGGTTGAGAATATTTTATGAAATTTTTGTGAAATGTGTTGCCATTTAGCATTTTGGAGAGCCAAAGGAAAGAGCTCGTTGAAAAGACTTTAGCAGAAAAGGGTAGTCGTCTGCAGTTATAAAAGTTCTAGCTCGTGATTCAGTGGTGACATCTTGTTCAGTGCTGACATCTTGATGCTCGAGAATGATATGATCTATATATAATAGACCTGCGTACAAGGCTACAAAACTGGGATACTTTTTTCGAATGTATTGACAGTCCAACTGTATTGGACATTTTAACATGAGAGTTTGTTAGTTGTATTGGCATGAGAGTTTGTTAGTTGGTAGTATTTCTTATGAATTTTCATTTACATTATGGCCTATATAAATTTGAATCTATGGAAATCAGTTTATTGTAATTCAGTTTATTGGAAATCAGTTTATTGTAATTAAGTTATTGTAATTAATTGTAATTTACTCAATTCTGATTTATTCATCTATTCAAGTTATCAAGAGTTTGATAAAAAACAAATTTAGTATGCTGGTACAATGGGAAAAAATTGAACCAATATCCATTTTCCATTTACTTTCCGAGGGAAGGATTTTAGAGGCAAGAAATTGTAAATTTACAAGAAAAGTCTTTAGCATGTTGACAGAATGGAGAAACAGTAATATTGTATACCTGGCATCCAGTTTTATTGGTATTTGACTTCTCGATGTAGTGAAAAGGTAGAATGTGACTAACTATGCCTATATAGACGTTCCGCGTCCTGAAATTATAAATGTGTGTAACAAGTCCATGAGGAGACTGGATAAAACTGATTTTTTGATATAATTGTATAGAGTTTTTAGTGGATCATGAAACTGGACCCTAAGAGAAAATATTTCATTTTGTAAAATTAACAATTACAAATAGTTGGCTTGAATATATTAGAGATTGCCAATTCCTACATATTCTTCAAAAGGAACAATTGAATTTTCTGGCACTTTCGCCAACAATTGTAGAATCGTTATTCAAATATAATAGAACCGTTACGTTACGAGTAATAGCCGCCCAGCTAGCGCATCTCCTGTTCCTAAATAAGAATTGAAACCTTTAATAAAGCATCATGACAACATTAGATAATTATGTCAATATAGTGCATTTGGCAATTATGGACACAAAAACCGCAAATGTGCAAGATGAAATTATATAAGTTAAGATATAGAGTAAAATACGGCTTACATCTAAGCTTAACATGCGCAGCTAATTGTTTTAAGAAATTCCATGTTCAAAAAATCATTATAAACATATTTGAAACTTTTGAATGCATTTTTGCTACCCACTCTCAAAGTATATATATGTTACCATACATTTTTCGGAAAAAAAGTTTTCTAAAATAATACAATCGTACTTGTGAAATGTCGCATAGGGCAAATATGTCACAAAATAATTTTTTGCGATGTTTTAATAAAGTCGGGATCGAAAGGGTTAGAATATTTAAAGTGAGCCCGAAAATTTTATCGAGTTCATAAAAATTGACAACATTACTTAGAGAAGAGAGAAATAACAAAATAGAAATTCATTATTCTGAGACCATAAAAGATATAGAAAAATCTTTTGGTAACAAAACTACTTAATTTCATTGGAGCACGGTAATGATGCATTAATGTTATTAATTAGATAAGTTAACCATTTTAAAAACTGCATATTCACTATATAAAAAAATCCAATTAGCTTAAAAAAGCGGGTCACAGTAGATGGATCTATTTCTGATATCGGCGAAAGCCTTCATCAGTACCCTCTGCTTTTGGTAGTATGATTGTCATCAATTAATAACCAACGACTCAAGATACTGCACCACCCGGCTTGTTTAAACTATTTCGAAAATTCTTTATATAATATATACAACGCATCTATGAACGTATGGCAGTTGACGCAATAATACTTAAAGCGACATGCGATTATATGGCGCTAACCCATATCCACAAACGAAATAATAAATGAATTTTAACAATCAAAAAGTCTCTGCAATACTGCGTTGTGTAGATTATATAAATAATTTTCGAATTAGTTGGAACAAGCCGGGTGTGAGGTGTGTTGAGTCCTTGGTTTGACAATGATGCTACCGAAAGTAGAGGGTGCTGATGAACTCCTTTCACCGATGGCAGAAGTAGATCCATCTACTCGGACCCGCTTTTTCAAGCAAATTAGATGTTTCATCTAGGGTGACCATTAGGTACAGGGCATTCTTTGAAAAAATATTACTCGGTTAATTTTGAAGTGAATAATTATTTATTGACATAAAAATGTAGTGAAATGTATGCCACTTAAGCTATTCTTGGAAAATAATGTCTGAGAGATGTTGACCACCTTCATCGATGTACTCTTCCACTCTGCCTTTGAAGTTCTCCCACACTGTTTCCAATGTTTGCTGATCAATCAGTGGAATCTCACAACGAATCGCATCTTTAAGTTCCCCTAATGTACGGAGTTTGTCTACATAAACGCCAGATTTTAAGAAATCCCAAAGGAAGTAATCGCGCATGATGAGGTCTGGAGAACGCGGAGGTCAAGGCACATCTCCAAACTGGGAAATGAGACGAGTGGGGAGGTACGCCGAAGCAAGTCCATGGTTATTCTTGCAGTATGGGCTGTTGCGCCATCTTGTTGGAACAAAATTTCGTTCGTGTTTAGTGTCCTCGTACGCAACTCTCGTAGTTCAGAATTTACTGTCACTGTACGCTCGCCATCTTCGAAAAAATAGGGACCGATGACAAAGCGAAGCGACATCGGACACCATTCTGTGACTCGTGATGTGTGCACCGGGCGTTGGTGGAGCTGTCTGGGATTTGTCTCAGCCCAACACCAACAGTCTGTAACAGACTGATTTGTCTCAGCCTTATTAACTGTCCCGCTCAAATGAAAGTGGACCTCATCTGACATGAAAATTAGGACATCGTTGTTTTCTTCCAGCAGTTGCAGCACCTGTAGAGCGAACTCTTCACGTTTTGCAATAGTCCGTAATTCAATTTCTGCACGAACATGATTTTGCATGGGTAAAATTTTAACTAAAGTTTCAAAATTTTTCTCACCGATTCCCGCCCCATACACCAAGCATCAAGTGCATCCGAGCAGATCGATGTGGATTCTGTAACAGCGCTGCTTTTACCCTTTCCACATTTTATGGCGTTCTTACCGTCCAAACAGACCCAAGTGGTTTTCTTTTCATCAACGATCCTGTTGTTCTTAAGTTGTCAACCCATCTCAAAATCGTTTTTCGGTTGGGGAACTCACCGTGTCGCCTAATATTGAAATGACTCCGGAAAAGCCGTTGGATTACCGTCATAAACGCACCGGTTGTCACGTTACAACACCGCAAACACGCCCACTGCTACATTGCGACTGAAATGACATAACACGAGCTCACCCCGTCAAAGCTGGCCCCCTCCCACCTGCCATTGTCTAGTACAGACCCAACCAAAAACGCCCTGTTCCTCGGGGTCACCTTGTATAGTCAAGATGCAATAATTAACTTATCTAATTAATAAATAATAGCCATTTACTGTTTTTAAGTTAATACTATCATATATATATTATATTAATTTTAGTTGTTTTTCAAATTGTGGAGGGGGAGGGTTAATACTCTTAACCCTCATCTTTGCGTACGTCATTGCTCATGGAACAAACAAATTAAAAGCAAATTAGTTACATCTTATGTGTTAGCCAGAAGTAACTCAGGAAAAAAGATGTTGTAACTCAGGAAAAAAGATGGAAAAAGCGTTCTATTTAATAATCTCCAGGAGACTCTGGAGACTCAGAGTCTCTCCAGAGTATCTTAAATAAATAAATTAAATATACTACCTATTTCATAACTCAAACTATTCCACAAATTGAGAATTTAGTGTAAAAATTGCAATAAATCAACTTACATGTTATCAGTTATCTACCGAGAACATTCAAAAATTTTACCTGCAACAATAAAAAATACAATCAGTAAAAATTAATTTAAACCCAAAAGTATTCCACAAACTCCATGTTAATTATTGACTTGTAGGTGTCAATACGACGAATAGTCAATAAGACCAATTCAATACGAACAATATCAAAATAATATGCAGTTGACATGTTTTGTGAAAACAATCTTCCCATCATCAGAACTATTGAATTTCAAATGTGAGTGTAAAATTACATTTAATGTCAAAAATGAATTACCTTAATCTCGATATGAATCACAAGTCACATGTTGAAATTAATTAAATGAATTTTGGAATTATTTTATATATTTTAATTAACATTATGAAAGTTTCACGTACACGTACAATTCACGAAAGAAACACGTACAATTAAAAATTAAAATGGAGTTTTTGGAATACTTTTGAGTTTAATTTATTTCACTTTGCTCCAATACCGGAACAACGGAATTTTCAAAAATTTAGTAGTTAAAAATTATTATATATTAAATTATAATAATTATTATATACAAAATTTATAAAAAAATTTAATTATTGTAAAAGATAATTATAAAAAAATTATTATATAAAAATTATTATACCAAAAATAATTAATAAATAATACAAATAATTATCGTTCAAAAATACAAAAGTTGTAATAACTAATAATTTAATCTATCATTACTAAACGCAATAATTTTAGTGCTTCCTGAAATTGAGGTCGATTTATCCCCAAAATTTCCCTACATAGAGCCTTATATTATTTAGACTCATTTTTATCTTTTTCTTGAGTGAATAATAAAATTCGAACGAATATAGTTGAAAGTTAGAGTTTAGTAAACGTCTGTTGTCTTAAGTTACAAACCACTAATTCACGTAAAAATTAAATTAATATTTAAATTAAAAACATTATCATTTTAAAAATATTGTTATTGTAAAGTGTAAAATTTTGCTCAAACCCTTTCCTTTAAGAAGATACTTATGACATAAAAAATAATTTGTATTCTGTACACGTCCGTACTAGTTGTATCTCATATATTTATTGCATTTGCATGTTTGTAATCAAAATAAAATTTACTTCAATGTCCAGTAAATGTCAATGCCCATCCGCATTTGCAATTTAAACTAGCAATAGACAAACAAAAATAATTATACAAATTTAAATTAAGTTTAAATAAAACTGGTGATGGAATCTGAGAGAGTAAAATGGTGCCATAAATAAGGAGCAACATGGAGAACTGGAGATCTTAGAAAATTGGAAAGAATGTGATTAAAAGGATAATGGATGTAATAGAACAAAAATCAAATATATGCAAAAATGATTGTATAAAAAAGGCATGCTTAACACAAACAAAATTTTTTCAATATTCTAAGATATAAAATTTATAAAAGTACTTTCTTAGTTATATATTGTTTTACATATGAATTTTTATAAAAATTCCAAATATATAAGAAAGAATTAAAATACATTTTTATAAAATATATAATTTCCAAAATAGAATATATGGATAATATAATATTTTTATTATTATATTCTGTTTTGAATTAAAATATTTTTATACAAACTGCGCATAATTTTCTTTTAAATTTCACAATATAAAGTTTTTAAAATAAACAATTTTTACACTTACATACCTTTTCTTAACGGAATTTTTTACAAATATAAACTTATTAAGCCATATTACATTCTTGTATATTGATTGCTAATTGGCAATGATATTTTTTGCGAGTTAGCATTAGCCAATTTGAGTCTAAAACAAAATGTTTTGACATATAATATATTACCTGATTTTTAAATACATAAAATTTCTAAAATATAAAATTTTGAAAAATAAATATCTTTACTTGATTGTAAATTTTTTAAAACTCAAAACATTTCGCCATATAAGTATATAGATCTGTGTCTATGTGTTAGAAGTAATGCGTAAATGTGTCTATGGAGGTCAGTGAGCCGAAACTACTCACAAATCTATGCATATAAGGGATCGCTCACATGTTCTTTGTTATTTATAATTGCAATTTAACGATAACATTGCCTTTATTTTATATTGTATTTTTCAAATTATTTTCAAATAAATTGTTTTCTAAACAAATTTCTTTAATCGAATATTAAAGTCATAGTTTCTATATCGGGATAATATGGATAATAGAATAGGGATAATATAATATTCTTTTTATTGTTTTTTTGCATGTTGGCAATGGAATTTTTTGCGAGTTGGCAATCAAATTGGCTATAATTTAAAAAAATCTTTTGTCACATATATTGCCTGATTTTTTTTTAAATACACAAAATTTACAATATAAAGTTTCTAAAATATAAAATTTTCAAATATATAAATA
>WYDF02029556.1:0-12864 GCA_009867245.2 Adranes taylori
ACCTTTGTGGTCTCTCATATATGATTCGCAATTTTCGATGATTGCTTGCTTAATTAAACAACTATTATAATTAATAGAAACAGGTTTCACTAAAGCAGCGCGCCAAGCGAACGATCTACAGACCTGGAAATCCACTGCTAAACGAATAATAGAGAGATTAGAAGATTGCCCTCTTCAACGTCAACATCCACCGTAGTCACTACACATCGGCCACGACTTTAGACGGAGAAAAAGTAAATTGATTTACAATAAATGTCCCTGTTTTATTTTGATATACTGCTTTTGTGTCTTTGAGTTTGCAACCCGCTATCTTTGGGGAACGCCAGTTCCTATCCCTGAAGTTGTTTTATCGCGGCCACGTCTGGATTCCTGAGATTTCTTGATGATTGGCTCCCTCGGCAGCAAGTTAGTACTAACTTGTTCTGAAAGATCTGATAAACTAAGCGAAAAAATCAATTTTCATTTAATACAAAATGCGCGATGTGCCAAAATTAAGGCAGGATATAGAAATATAAGTTTTTGCAAAAGATGATACTTATTTCACCAATCTTTCCACGATGGCTGGCTGAAAGATGACTCTACGGATGTTAGGGAAATCTCCAACAATTGCCTATGTCGTCGTCGCCAAAGACATCCAAGACTTAGATGCACGTGCTTTTTACTGCGTCCCAAGATGGTTGCCCAACACCGAATACCATTTGAATATACTACCTACTTCAAATATCCAATATGGTAATAATTTGTCCGGGCTTCACCAAACAATAGTGCCTACTGGCTTAATTTAAAACACCGTTTCCAATATTCCATTCCACTTTACACATTTTTCACCCAAAAAATCTTTCATATTGGGAAAATTAAATTAGGTAAGAGCCAAGAAATTGGTTTCTATACAACATCAATTACAAGAGGATAATTGTATTGATTTCATCCGGCTTGCTCAACTTAGCAAGCAAGATAAATCCCCTCCACTTGTGTTATTCTAAATTCTATTCAATCAGCGGCGTTTACGTAATCGAGCAACCAATCACATAATCAGCAATTTAAACACCAGACGGGAAGTGCGACAATCTCCCAATTGTCCTACACCGTCACCAAACTTATAACATCACAGTATGACAATTGCATGTCGTCTGCATGCAGCGGTATCTTAAAGGAAAGACGGAACAGTTCCTCGATATTTTGCAAATTATTCAGAGTTCAAGATCCAGTAATTCACAGTATTCGGCCTACTTTAACAAGCAATCTACATCTTACTAGTATCACGAATATTACCTCTACGAATATAAATTTCTTTTATTCATAAAGAAATTTATATTCGTAGAGGTAATATTCGTGATACTAGTAAGATGTAGATTGCTTGTTAAAGTGCTTGTTAAATTTGATTTAATAATAATCCTTAGAACAACGGCGATTTATCATCTTGCACGATAGATGTGATCTAGCTCCATCTATAGCGTAAAACTTACACTATAAGCTTCACATTAATTATAGACAGATACCATTGTATACGACCAACACATTTGACCGTCAAATTTGACAATTTCACACCTATCCTAAGTTTGGCAGATAACTAACATATTTATCTATGAAAAATATAGATGAAATTCCTTTGAAATAATTTAAATTATAAAGATTAGATGGTCATAACACACAAATGGGTACTAATATTCATAGACCGCTTCTTTTCTTCAACCGCTTCTTTTCTTTCAAATTAAAATAGCGGTTACAAGTTCTAGGCGTGCAGTTTAGATATAGCCATGATTGTTTTCCGAGTATTTAAGTGCTATATGGAGTGATTTTTGAACAACTAATGACAAACAATGTTATTATGCGAGGCACATCGTTCTTGGTTCTGGTTTTGTGGTCTAAAATGTTGAGAAAATTTTTTGTGTCGTTTGATTCACCGATATGTACGTTATATAAATTAATAAAAGTATTCCTCTTACATTGAGAAAATTTGAAAATGTTTTGGTTCATCTGTTTTAAATTTTATATTGCAGTCAGAATTTACTGGTAGCCTTTAAATAAAATATAATGAATATTTTAAATGAAAGCAATAAAAAGCGTATAAAAGTTAGTACTTCTACCAACTCCGTTGCAATGACTTCCAAATACTGGAAGTAATTTTCAGACTTATAATGCAACTCGTTTAATTAAATATTTGAGTTTAAATAGAATACTTGAATTAAAGATTTAAATAATATAAATAACTATTGTCATGAAACGGTTTGATCCATCATGATTAAGGTGGAGCATAGACGTGGAAATATAAACAAAAGCGAAACATAAAACCTGGGACGGTCATATTGTTGGAAAGAGAAGACCAACCATCAAGATGTTCCGCCATGTATCTATTATAAATTAGGGCATCATCCTATATATGTCACGTACAGAAAAAATGGACACACGATGTTCTGATTACGGAAGGGCTAATGCTGTTACAAGACAAATTGGCTCTTACCTTATCTTTACTTGCTGATATCCCTGCTTGGAAAGAAAACTATTTCTTACATTAGAAATGCTTAGCGCATATTAGCAAATTCAAATGGACAAAGCTCTAAAGAATATGCAAATTTTATTACGTCCGAAATATTGTTTTTCAGAAATGTTTACAATATACTTTTAGCAAATGTATGGCGGGGGGGGGGGGGCATGGCTCCCTTAGATCTCACATAGGATTTGCTCTGTCTTTTTTTAGTCATATCCTTATAATATTTTGCGCATAGTTTAAATTGTTTTCCTATTGCTAACTGATGATGGTGCTTTTTATTAGGAAGTACATTTATACCTGTCTTTGGTCGTACTCTGACTATGGAAGCTTAAAAATGTCTTCTGAACGTTCATATGTACCATGTCCTTTCTTTTTATCTTCAAATTACCCTCAGGTTTCTTAATATTTGTACTTAATATCTATCTTATTTCTCTTTTCTGTTTTTTCTATTTCTATTGTGTGTATTGTAGAAATAAATAAGGCTATTCATTTGTTTTACACTTAGTATCAACAATTGCATCACTCCTTTCTTGGCTAGTTTTATCCCCCATCTTTGAATTAAAGCTGTTGGAACTTTTTTTGTGGTCCTCTTCTATAGGAAGGAAAGTGTAAAAATATTGTTATGTTAGAGTAACAATGAGTACAATGAGTTCCAGCTGGATAAATAAATTCTACTTACTGCCAGAACTCTGCCGGAATCGACGAAATATTAATAAATAATATTTCTGATGAATGCTGATGAATGCTTTTCTGATTTTCTGCAAAGATCATAGGGGGTTAACAAAACTCGCTAAATAATAAAACACAATTTGATTTAAGTTCATTCTATTTACATAAATATTTACTTGAATGCAACAAAGCTTTCCTCCATTTAGAAATACTTAATAAAGCAACATTTAATTAATATCTAGGTACATAGCTTGTACAAAAATAAAAACTAATACCGAAATGAATTACTTTCAGAAGAGTTAAATTGTTCCAATAAAACCAATTGTTATAAATATGAATACAATTGAATAAGATAATATTCGCGAAACAATAGATTATTTATTAATCACTGATTTTTCCCTAGCATTAACTAACAACACAATATATTTAGTTATTGATGCATTAATTTGAAATAATTTTTTGAAAATGGAATAGTCGGTTTCTCACCTGTCAACCTCTTCTGGCCAAAATTTGCCTTATTATTGCCGTCTGTCCTATCTCCTCACAATCAATCTAGTTTGCGGGCCGCAAACTTTCCAATTTCTGGTCGCGCCGCTCCGAATCCAGTAACTTGTACCTCGATCCCTTGCTAGTTGTTTACGTCGTTTATCCCCTTTCTTATATAATGCACCTGCATAAATTTCGCAAGCCAGTATATTTACTTGTTACATGTATATCTGCAGCTAATTACGCGTTCCTGTCCTAATTTACACACGAAGGTTGTACGCAACTTAATACCAAATCTATTTCGTATGAAAATATTTTAACTTCTACAAGTAATTGAATTATACAAATAATAATGATTTAGGGAATTACTGAATATTGGATATGTGAAACTATAGCCATCATGCTCTATGATTATTTAAAATATCTAAAGTCTCTGTAGTAAAATCAAAGGAATTTAATACTTAATATTTACGGCATTACACTCGCCCCCGCCTAGAAAACTTTCGACCCTGAAACTCAAAGCTCTTAAATATTAGTTAAAATAAGGCTAAATGCAAACATAGTTCAATATATAATGATCAACTGCAATTGACTAGAAGGAACTCGCAACACCTCGAATTTAATTGATTTGATAACAGATTAAGCATAATTTTAACAACTTATAATAAACAGAGGAAAAGTATATTGTAATCGCACTGTTTCTTTGTTGTAAAACTTGTTGAATTTTAAAACTTTTAGACCGAATTTTAGCCGATTTTATTAACCGTAGGTTTGGCAATGCACTTAATTGCATCTAAATTATTAAGCTTAATGAGTTACCTGGAATTAGGGAACATTTTCTTCCTAAAAGTGGTTTTTTGTGTTTGTCTATTGAAATTTTCTCTTATGGAACTCATATTTAGATTTGGTTTCCAGCAAGTTCTTTGCTTCTGAGAACACTTTGCAATTTCCCTGGTCTTGTGGATATTCCGTAGTTGCAATTTATGTTGAGAATGCTTTATTCCGGCTACGCTAAGTGGATTTAAAAGCTGTCAAAGGCTTAGTATCGTGTTTTAATGATTTCGTTCATCTAAAATTGTTGTTTCTTAATAAATAATCGGTTAAATGTTGCTTGAAGAGTGAGGTTATGATCAATCTGTTGATGTTTGTAGATCAACAGCTACACGTTCACTAGTTAGCAAATCAGTAAATGGGAATGTAGAGTTTCTACTTGTTCCCAGTCGAATTAGGTAGGTTAGGTCACATGTCGCGAGGGGCGCTGTGATAGCTTTTAACGTAGACCATTTTTGCTATTTATTTAAGAGGAATAGTTTGCTTATTTTAGTGACTCTATTGCGAGGATAAACTACATAAGGGAAGTCAAGAGTAGCCTGTTGTATAGAGTAATATTCCCTGATAAGTCAGGACTTGTGTTGAGTAGGTAGAAAGGTTCGGGTAGATGTCGCTGCGTGTGAAGGACGTGTTTATTCGGGTATGTGGCGATACTGAAATGTTGGTGTTTATGGCTGGGAATAATTGTGATTCTGAATTGGCATCATTGTAGAACTGTATCAATTTATCCTTTTGTAAGGAGCAAAGTTGAGTAATTTTGTACTGCTGTGTAAATGGAGTTGGCTGATTGGCTGTTAGTCGATATGAGTGTCTATATCGCGATTGAGAGTAAATAGGTGGGGATTCATCTTGCTGAGCCACTTGGGAGGCCGGATATGGATTGTCTCCTTGTTTCACTCTCTTCTACAGACTACGGCCAAGAACACGCCAAATTTTGGGGTGATCCATTTTTGCCAAAAGCATAATGTTTTTAGTATAAAGTAACAACGGAAAGTTAAAAGTGGGTTATGGTATGGATTTAACTTAAGCCACTAGGCTTTAATGGTTCGTGAAAGCCCAGATTCGGTAAGTTATTGAATATTTTCGTTATAAAATGACGGCTAGAGTGTAGTTTTTACTTTTATAGGCAGTCACCTTAGGGCATAGCCCTTACTTTATCCTCTGCGGTGGGCTTGCAGCAGCAGTAACTCTTTCTGTAACGTCATCGAAGGATGTTGCGTTCGATTTTGGATTGATTTTTGCAAGTAGCTGTTCACGTGGTAATTGGTGTCAGGTAGCTATCTTGGGGCCAATGAATTTACCACAACGTGGGTCTGAAGTTCGGATGCCAACGTTGGCGAAGACTTACGCAGCTGTTGAATGTTCACCAATTCACGAATTGCGACACCTGTGGCTGCTGCAATTCACGAATTGCAGCAGCTAGCCGTCGAGTTCAGCGATGGGACTTCGTGGGAGACAGATCTTCTTATAGACCGTGTAATTTTATATTTGATTTTTGGCGCATTGCGCATTTAAAATTTTAATATTGTAGGATTTTACGTAACTTCATTTAACTTGCTTAGAGTCATTTTGCTAACTATATTGTATTTATCACGTCCGTAGGTGGCGTTGTGAAGAAATAGAAGGGGAGTTAATGCGCGATTTTGTCGAGGGGTTATTAATTATGTAAAGTAATAAAGGGGGGTTATTACAATAGGGGGGGGGGGTCGCAATTGAGCGAACTTGTAATAAAAAAAAGGTGCATAAACGTTAATAGGTTATCGTTAATTTGAGTGGCAGTTGCTGGTTTAAAATTTAATTAATTCTAACCCTGTGTCATTGAGACCTAACGGCATTGTCAAAGTTTGTGTTTGTAATGCCCTGGAGCGTTCCACCGCTTTAATTATGATGATTGTTGCCACCAGCATTTTAATGTGTTTGTGAACTGTTCAATTTTTTTAATACACTTATTGACGTGGTATATTGTACTTACCACGTCAATAAGTGTCGTGGAGCATTAAACAAAAATTTGAGTAGGGAGTAAGGCTTGTAAATATTAGCCAATTGACTTGGACAGTATAAATACTCATTGTACAAATTTCATTAATTGGTGATCATTAGGATATTCATTAATTATTCGAGGGGTATAGTAAACCGATCTTATATTTCTGGACAATAAATTTTAAAAGTAGGCCATGTCCTAATACAGCTGAAGCTAATTTTGTAGTTAATTGTCTATACAATCCCGTTGTCACGTAGATTAATTAGCAATAAAACAAGAATAAATAAATAATTACACATTCTCAAAATGGGGATACAATCAAATTATCACTTAAATCAGTAACATTTACTATGATATATTTTAACTTAATACTAAATGCAAAAACAAAAATAATCAGCTAAGTTTCTTGTGGCTCTTATATTAGAACAATTACTGGCTCGAAGTTCATTGATATTGCTATTAATAATTTTTAAATAAAGTTGTGGCTTTATTATTGTTAACTGTAGTTAATTATTTGTGTGCACTCCCCACCCTATTTTTATCCGAGATTTAGGTAAAAGTCTCTGGCACCCATATGACTCAAGAACGGATGCCTCATTCCAAGTTAGCGCTTGAGCAGATTGATTGGATGTCTTCGTGGATCCCGACCTAGCCGCGGCCCACCATCATCAACTAGAGTAACTGTTGTTTCCCTAACGAAGCAGGTTATAATAACCTCAAAATATAACAATATGTCTTGATTATATAAGCAAAATACGCACGTCCCTGTCCCTAAAAATTTCGTGTCGAAATTTTAAAATACACAGCGTCGATTAAGCATGATATAATAAAATGTAACTTTACAGTTATGTTTAATACCAAACAGAACAGGTTTGTAGTATTGTTGTCGATAACTGCAGAAGGAACTCTGTATTCCAACTTGAATGTACTCAAATAACAAATACTGGTGTTGTAATTTAAACTTAATATCTGGATCTTGTTGTAGAGTTGTATCGTAGGGTTATATATTCTCTTATCCAATTTAGTTTTATATTTGTCATTATGTTGAAACATAAAATGTAGATGAGTTGATTGCCATCATCTGAATTGGGCGGTATTGTTCAAATTAGTATTTCTATATCCATAGTATATCTTTCTAGTTTGGTTAGTTAAGATTCTCAGAATCTCAATATAATTGAGCAACTTCTCATGTCAGGTTTGTTTTGTTAAAAGTTTATGATCTGCTACGTATTAATTAGGTAATTTATGTTCAAGAATTTCTATTTTCTTGATACGTCTCTAATTCTATTTTTCAAACTTACTTAATGTACTCATATGCTATGAGTAATCGAGTCAAATTGCTCCAATCACGAGCAATTTTTGTTTTATTTTTGTTTTATAAAAATAATAGTTCAATTGCGACGAACATCTAAAATAGCTTAGGATAATTCGCTTCCTAATTGATCAGGAATACTTAATTACTTAATTTAGAACTGTCGAACAGTATTCAGTAGAGAACTGGAAGTGCCGAACAATGCTCATAATTGTAATCACTGTTATTGGTTGTTCTCCTTCTGTGCGGAAATTTAACATTTTCCCTTTCTTCCAATTACATCTGCAATTTTACGTTTAATTAATTCGGTTTCATCTACATTTTGTATCCTATCAGGCGCATGTTTGTGTTTTGCATAGGCTTCTTCTGATGTTTCTAGAAGGATTCTTCTAAGGCTGCTTCTAGTGATTTTGCTAGCGATCCAACATTTTCTTTGTTGAACTCCTAGGCACACTGAAAGGAAGTTCCACATGTTCTACGCAAAGACAAAGTCTGTTTGTGCCATAATAGAAAAAGGTCAGCACACGCGCGATCTGCTTCCCCTAATTTCGATCATCATTGCTATTTTTTCATGCAAGCTATCAAGGCAATCCTCGTACGTCTCCTAGTGTGAAACCAACGAACTTTGCTTCAGTATAAAGCAGACATTCTACCAGCTGCTTGTTTAGATCGTTTTGTTAATTTAGCTGACACCATTTTAGAAAGGAAAAAATCGACCTGTTTGCTCACAATATATCACTTGGTACTTTGAAAGGCTTTGCTGCTTTAAGGGACACCCTTAAATCTTTTTCCATAATGGCGCAGATTGTTTTTTTTGCGACGTTCAATTCGGCCCACTGTTTTCTTTTGTTCTTAGAAATACAAGTAAAGCTTCTTTCTTTGAATTCTACGACAGCTGAGCGTATGCGTTGGAGCAAAAAAGAAGTTTTTCGGAAATACCGTAGATAATATCAACAAATATTGTACTTATTCAAATAGTAGTTTGATCATTACAGACGTAATCAATGAGGAATATGTGGTAACTAATTCTAATGAACATATGTTTACAAAGTTTGGAAAAATGTTACAACCATTACCCACATCAAATGAACAAATTACAGGCGCACTTCACTTTGTCTGCCATGTAATTGTACTTTAATTGTTACCAGTTTTTCTTGCGGCCATATGGAAAGTAGAAATGTGGAAATAAACATATATTGCCATCCACTTGGTCTAAGTCAAAATCTTTTATATTTCATCACCAATTGCAACATTCTTTTGCAAACCTTTAATAATATTGATGAAGCCTTAAATACAAGTTGGACTCTGAGAATCCCTCATTTAAATCTATCTACAAGGCCTTAATAATGCTGTATTTAATATCCTAAAGCTAATTTTCGACTCATAAATTAACAAATACTATTTGAGGAATTTTTCGTTTTCATGCTTGGAATTTAATTCTATCGACATTCGGTACGTTATTATTATGGAAAGTTTATAATATAACTTTACCATATCGGGCAAAGATCGTTCATGCACGATTAAATAACCGCAAAGAAAGATCAATTGAGTTAGTATTATTAACGTTTATCTCAAATGTTTTTTTTTTTATTTTCAGTTGTACTTTGGCGGTTATTTTTGTCTAAAAAGTTAAAATTCACATACGACGAACATCTAAACTACCTTCCGATAACCCAACTCCTAATTGTTCAGGAATACGTAACTAGAACCTGACAAACCGAATTCAATAGAATTACAGAATATGAATTGAATACACATGAAATGATAAAAATAACGGTAATGGTGGAATATAATACCCGGAGGTGCTCATACTTACAATTACTGGTATTGTCGGTCCTTTTTCTATGCGAAAATTTAACATTTATCCTTTTTTCAATCTCATGCGGAATTTTACCGTTTAGTTAATTCGGTTTCATCCACATTATATATCCTATTAACAGGATATTTGCGCTTTGCATAGTTCTTCTTATAATATTATTCTGGAAGAATTCTACTGGTTGCTTCTGGCTCTTCTGACTTTAAGACTGCTTCTCGGGATTTTTAATCCACAATCTTCTTTGTTGAATTTCAAAGCACGGGCATGCAAAGGATGTCAAAGGATGTTCCACATGCCTTACGCAAAGATAGAGTCTTTTGGTGTCGTAATAGAAAAACATCAATACACGCGCTATCTGTTTCTCCTTGTGTAGATCATCATTGCTATTTTTGATGCAAGCCGGAAAGCGAGTATGCAATTAGATGCTTGTCTACTTCATTTCTCAATACAAGGGTGCTTCCTAATTAGCACTTTAGAAAGGGAAACATCGATCTTTTCGCTCAGATCTCGCAATATTTCACGTGGTTTTTATTGTTTATACTTTGATAGTTTTTGCTGCCTTTAGGGTGGCCGTATTTTTATCCCGTCCGCTTCAACCCATTCTCCTCTTTCGTTCTCATAAACGCAGCACTTAGAGCTTTTTTCTTGGTACCCTGAAACAAAAAACAACCGAAACAAGAAACAAAGAGATTATTTTTTGTGGAATTGTGGTTCAAAGTTTGGTTAGTTGTAAAAATTAGTAATTTATGGCAGCTGGAATTTAGAGTTACGTATGGATTGCCTTGTGCGGTTATGTCGGACGTAGAAAAGTATTCTTAAAGGCTAATACTAGCTAACACATAATCAATTGTAAAATCAAGAACACGTGCCTTAAAAAGCTTGTCAACAAACGAAGTTGAGATACTTATATAAAAATAAACTTATATTGAAGCTCTGTTTCACATTTAATACGCAAGAGTACAGCACTTCTCAGTATCTCAAGCCCTTCTAGTCTGTTTAGACCCTGGACGGAATTTAGACCTTCTCTTGTACAAATTGCTCATAAACAAAAGACATACGATTTTAAAGAATGCTTATATATAGAATATTCCAGTTTCAAGTACAACACATACAATTCAAATCAGATTTTACGATTAGAATATTGGAAAACCACATAAGAGAGCAGAGGAAACAACGATTTATTATTTATGTCATTTATGTCCTTGCCTTCTATCATCATTCCATCGTGAAAGGTTCAATATTTGCAAAACCTTATCATGCGGAGAAGTAAATATTTTTTCCAGCCGACAAACAAAAACGACAACGGCATCATCGAAATATGAATGTGTAATAAAATCTTTATTGAAAGAATTTTATGCTCCGGAGCGGAACTTGACACTTGATGAGGTTCGGTTTTTCGTTGTAAGGTAGAGACAGTAAGTGTATTCTCGTTTTAGGATAGTTTCTTTTTTACGCACAGTGGTGTAACATTCATAGAATATAATTTATCTTCCAAGCAACATCCTTCTTATCTATCTTTATTTATATTTATCTACCACCAAATGAGTAACATTCAAGTTGACGCAGACTTAAAAGGAGTAATGTTAAATTTAATTCGGAATTAGTGTAGCCATCTATTGAAGAAAATATTAAGCAGATGCTATTAAATATCTATTTTGTAGCGTGGTTGCCTACCAAATGTATATCGGTTAATTAATTGACGCTGCGAATTAAGAAGCCACTTGCAATTTGTAGATGGAAAGTAAGAAATTAGGAGTGATTTAAGGCATAGCGAAATGGCATGAGCTAGAGAAGGAATATTGGGCACGGCCAACTTAGAGACAGGGCAATTCAGGGACAGGGCCACCAGAGCCAGGGAGTTATAGAAATTCTTGAAAAACTCTAGACGCAGCTATCTGCAAACAAGACTCCAAAATAAAAGTAAACGATGTAAAAGTGAAGAGAGGATTCGAGTGTGGAAGTGAACGTTACTTATTAATATCAAACCTATGGTTTCCATTCACCAAAGTTGCGTCTACAAATGATACACCGATAAATGCCCTAGATCAACGTAATCTAAACTACACCACATATAACCTGACAAGTCTGTCTGATGAATCATGCTAGTTCTTGTAGAAGCTCAGATTAAATACAAAATTGAGCGCAGATCTTAACTACTCATCAGTTGTAAATATGTACAATTGTATAGTAAAAGGATACATGAAGCAATCGATGAAATGCGAAAATCTACATTTATCAAATGCAAACCCAATGGCATAGAATTAGTAATACGAGAAGACGAAACTGGCAAAAATATAGAAAGCAGACATTTATACAGTAAGACTTGCAAAACAGCTAAAAAAGCAGTTTCAAAAAGAAGGTTTTTAAAATGATCTGAGGAAATAAACCCTCACATAGGTGGTACTCGATCTAGTAAGGCATCGAGAATCATTAAGAGGTTGAGAACCAACAAGAAAGAACTTATAAAGATATAATCTATTCGTATTAAGGACTGGGTGAAATATTAAAAAAAATCTACTAACAGAAGAAAGGCCGCAATTCCTAACAAGTAGCCAGAGCTTCCGTGTCAATTTAGAGATGATAAGATCCCATTAATTGAAATTAAAGTGCTGTCACTAGTGCTAGTGCGATCACTAGGGAGGAATCTTCATCGAGGTTAAAGAACATGGTCTTCACATCCTTATTGAGCTCTTTGTCTACATTTTCAATATGTTCCCAAGAGACGAATATATTGGAATGCCAAAAGAATAACTATGGCCTATAAAAGTAGCATCTACAAAAATAGAAATAAAAATATATGCTCTAACTATCATGAGCTAAGATTATGAAATTCAATTGGGAGAATATATGGGAACAGCAAGGATTTAGAGTGGGCAGACCAATAACAAATAATTTGTTCTGTTTAAGACAAGTTATGGAAAAAAGACTTGCTCAGAAAAGTGTAAAATTACGGGGAATTTTTCAAAAAAAGTTGTCCTGGGACAACTCTATCAAGTTATAAGTGAACATCCAAAAAATAAATTATTATACAATAACTTGAAAAAACAATTACTTGGACAAGCGTGTAAAATTACGAGTAGTTTACAAAATATTAACCCTTTGGCAGAATCCTTCTCTTCCAAAAAGGACGATAATCTGTACCCGCTCCTCAGTACTGTAACAAAAACAAACATAGCAAAATTAGTAAAACCTATTACTAATTGCAGGAGAGAAGGGAGAAAATAAGAGGATCGAGGTATAATAAAAGGTATAAGGAAATAGAAGTGGAAGGAGCGAGG
>WYDF02029567.1:0-12863 GCA_009867245.2 Adranes taylori
TCCCATTCACTTCCATCCCTCTTTTCCTCATATATCTATTCACCCTCTCTATCACCTCATTCATCTCCTTTCTGCTATCCGTCATACACACTATGTCATCAGCGTATGCCAATGACCATATTCTTTCTCTCCCCACTAATACTCCCCCAGCTTTTATATTATATTTTGTCATCATCAGAAATTATAAGCAATATTTCCATTGCCAAGAAACTGATTCCCGCGGAGAAACAAAATATCTGCAAAATATTCTCTTAAAGCATTAGGCGTCGAATTGGGATGTATTGTATCCTGATATAATGATGTAGAACGAAGAACGAAGAAGAAGAAGAAGGCTACCGAAGAAGAAGGCTACCATTCTGATTGATTGGCTCAACATTTTTTTCAAATTGTTGCGATGTATATTAACATGCTTCTCTCTTTCGGACGTAATTGTGCAGTACACGAGCAGCTTTTATGATGTCAATTATGCCTTTATTTATATTAGGGCAAAGTGTAGGAGTATCAGTACATGGATTTTTTCTGTCATCATTCCAAATGTACATTTAACTGCTTTTCTTCCTCTGGTTAACCTGTAATTGAAAATCCTTTTAATATTATCAAGCCTTCTTTTTTAATATGGTTTCAATAATTAATTCGACGACTGTGGGAATGCCTCGTCCGCTACAAAATAATACGGGAAAATGCACTTATTGTCATCATTTGGTGATGTAGTTGATGACGGAATATCATATTTTGAATAAAACCAATATTTCATTGCTGACGCTCAAAATATTCCACCGTCGCTATTTCTGCCAGCATATCCAGTTTCTATATACTCCTAAAAAAGCCGACTGCATCAGAGCATCCTAATGACACTATAGAATTGTAGGATTTGTAATTGAAATTAGTCGAGCCAGTTTTAGTAAGTTTCTCTATACGGATGTGTTTTCCATCCAGAGCTCCTTTACAGTTTGGTATATTCCATAATAAGTCAAAACGCTCTGTATTTCTTTGCGATTGGTGCACATTCGGTTTTGGCATATAAATTTTGACTCAATAGATTGACATAAAATTCTTTTTGGTCTCTGTTATAATTCGTCGCACCTCGAGCGAAATAGAGTCCTAGCGAGACAAACACCCAGTGACCAAATAAGTCTGAATTAAAATACATAATATATGTGAAATACTAATGCATTTTTTTTATGTTACAGTGAATGAGCGCAAGAACAAGTAGCGGAACAGGAGAACTGGCTTTGTACGAAATTTAAAATCTGGTCCAAGCGGTTGAGGATCAAAAACCAAATAATCCTATTTAAGGTGATGCAGTTTACATTACCTTTTATTAAGGGAGCGCTTATGCCAAGTGGGAATTTATCTCCAATTCCTATTGAAGATTCCGAAGCCACTGAGCAATTTGAAAACACGGCAGATGACACACAGTCAGTTACAGAATCTTCCCAAACTTCTGATTTATCATTACAGCAATCAGTTCCTCCGCGTGTTTTTGTGCTACCGCCCAAGCCATTAAGACCTTCTACAGCTACAACTGCAGCGCATGTTCGACAATCCGTCCATGCATTTACCAAGAAAAAATGAGCAAATTTAAAGGTAGTACTAATGTTGGCGATCCTGATATAGCAATTGCTGACTATTTTTCAGCAAAAAAAGCTCCTCCGGAGTTATTAGCTCCTCCAAACTGATAACTCCTCCTATAAATGACAGACGAGAATCCGTGCAGAAATTTTTCAATAGCCTTTTGCCGGACGTTATGTCGATGACAGATGTACAACTGAGGGCCTATCAACGGAGGTCAATGGGTCTCATTGACGAAATTCTTGATACTGTCCCTTTGAAGACCGAATATGAACAAATTTCTAGCCTTGCGATGTTGGTAGATCAGTTTTCCCCAGTTACTAGCTACATATCAACATGTGCAGAGTCGACAACCTCACCTCTTACAATTGAGGCTAGTCTTACGGTGCATCCCATTACAAGTCAACATTAAGTCAGTAAGTAATTTAGTCCGTTTACTAATTTATAAGTTATATTCATTAAGATTAAACTTGTATTTAGATATTATTAGTCAAATTGTGAAATTAAAATAAATAGGTTATCATAATGTAATTAGTAGTTTCTCTTCGCCACCCACACATTCTCTCATGTTTGTGTTTTGCTTATGAACGGCTGGTGCAATAATTTCGGTGAGTGCATTGTTAGAGTTTTTTGACATTCTATAAAATGTAACAAATTTTGTATCTATTTCTTGCAGTTCTCCGCCCGCTACAAATAGCCTATAGTGTAGTTGCCTTCCAATGTATGGATGGACCCAATATTTTCTTTGCTTTTGCTTATTGGGATCCTTAGCGATTATCACAATAATGGCGCAAACAAATATCATATTAATTACAGAATAAATCGGCCTTCATAAATATGTACTCGGGCTCCAAGTCAGTTTAACGTGAGACCGCTCGCTGGGTCCAACCGTTCCTTCGGTCCTCAGTCGCTCGCTGAGGCCTTAGGTAGCTTCATTTGGTAAGAATACCAGGTGTCCTAGATCTTCCGGGTACCTGTAACTCAACTTAATGCCAATGAGTGAAAGAGCATCACAAATTGAACGAAACCGTCTGTTGTTCTTTTAGACAAAATAAATAAATAAAGAGAAAAGCAATCTAATGCACAATAAAAATATACAAATTAATAAATGTCACTGTTTATGTAATAACGACGGTTAAATAAAGGATATTCAAGCGGTCTTATATTAAGCGTACATAAACATAATAATCAAAGCAAAATGACGCTGAATAAAGAAAAAGCGGTGCCGATAGAGCAATATTCAAATGCGGCGATAAAATAATAATACGAAAAATATGTAACAGTTATTATGATTATGATGTATACCAGAAGTGGTAGGGCGGGGCAGGTCTAAGCACGGAATATGAATGACCAGGACCATACGTATCTTAGAATTTCATTCTGATGCGTAACACAGCTAGGAGAGCTGCTGTTACTGTTGCCTACAACTAATCACGAGACGAAATAGTTAGAAGCACACACTCTCCGGATACGTAACACAATGAAAGGCGTTGTTTACCGCATATTTTAGGAAGCTTATTCCTCTTGCCAATGCATTACGGCTTCGTACTTTATCATGTGCCAACGGAATAAATGTGTTGACTATGTATGCTCAATGTGTGTGCCTGCTGACGTATGCATTGCAAAGCACATATAATTAAACATTTTCTTCCTGCTTTCATAAAGTACAAAACTATGGTAGTGCGTTCGAAGTTAACACATTTCTATTTAATATTAAATATCAGTTTTCAATAAGCTATCGAACAAAATATGTCGGAAAAAATAAATTTATGAAAAATAATACATTGCCTCTAGGTACCGTACCGCTCGAGTCATACACCGCGATAAAAAAACATTCTTTAAGTAACGACACATCAATGAGTAATTCCTTCCAATTATTCCAATGCTTTTGATTATAATAGACTTCCAATTATAATGTTGTAAATCATTATTCTAAATAATCAATTCATATTGGATTAAATGAATAATGTTCATATGGTCAATCAAATCAGATTCAGATTAGTTGTTGAGCTCAGCATGCCTATGTTAATTTCCTTTTATATTTCTTTGCCGTTTCAGAAATGTCTTCTATTTTCCAATGTCAGTTCCTCAACAGTCCCGCTGCCCTGTGCGTTCGTTCTGTTTTGTGTTGTCCATGTTTTGCGATAATTCTTTTGGGTTGGAACAGCAAGAGAAGAAACATGTAACGACAGTCGAATAAATAAATGTGCCATTATTTTTCTTGTAGATTTTTTTTTTTAGTTTCATTGCATTTTCTCTACTTGGTCTTGTAATTCTGTTCTCTTGTGTATTTTTACTAAAATAATGTCAATGGTTTGGCTAAACTGACAAACAATGTACACTAATAAACAGAAGATGACAGAGACATTTTATATAAAAAATTATAGAAGATTTCCTATAGTTCTCTTTACATAGTAGCATTTATAGTAGCATTATTAAAAAAATTTTTTTATTAAATAGATAGATAGATATTTATAAATAGACAGATAGTTATTCATGTTAATATCACAGAGTGCTTACAATGGTCAGAAAAATAATAATAAATAAATATAAATAAGTGATGTATATAAAAAACAATTGTAATTAAATTTAAGATAAAATTTAAATTATAGATCACATAGTAATATTCCTGATTGACATGGCACATGTATATGCATCCATATAAACACATATACATACAACATTGAACGAAGAGTAAAAACAAATATACTAATCAACTCGTCCAGTCAAATTATAATCAAATCGTTTAGAACCTAATACTTCGTATACATAGATACACATGCCTCTTCCACAAATATGTATATGCGTAATCAGTTGTGCAATAACTTGATGTTTACACGAAAAAAGTAGGGAGGCAGTTGAAAGGCAAACTATGTGGAAATTGTACAGCATCCAGAAACATGATTTCTAACCTTTCTATGAGAGCTAGGAATAAAATTCTAAAGAACATCTTAAGAGTTCAACTACTCTTTGGTCGTGTATTATGGGTAAAAGGATGCGTAAAACAAATCATAGGGCAACCATACCGCAGAACAAAATCATGAGGAAAGTGCTCGACGTGCCATAATGAAGTGAAATTAATTAGGAACAGTGAAATTAATTAGGCATTGAAGGCACTTGTGAGACACGAATTGCAGCAAGCACGAGGTCACAAATGATAAAAAGGTTAAATGAGCACGTTAGGGAGAATATCCAGGACCTGACAACGGATATGTAATTTAGAATAATGACTAATAAATCTTAGTTATTAAAGAAAGAATTAAACCCATAATAGCAATCTTGGGTGGGCAAGGCTCACCTATAACAGCCATTATCAAAGTGATTAAAAAGGAATAATGGAAGTAAATAAAAAATAAATCATATCAATAGGGCAACAAAGAACTACCCTGTTCAGGGCGAAGAACTGCATAGATCTACACCTATAGATTACTGTCACTGGAGACTGTCTCGAAGACACAAATCCACGTATTCTGCAAACAACTTACAATATTAATAGGATTATATTTCTTTGAAAACATTTGAGTGGCATATTGTTTACAATTAACATAACATTTGAGGATAACATTTTTTTCCGAAAGTTACGATGTTCTATTGTAAAACAGTACTCAGTTTACAGTATTTTTACTGGTGTATTGATGTAAATGTCTAAATATTTTTTTATCGGCAATGTATCAAACATCTGCAATCATAAAACACGATAAGAAATTATGTGTAATTAACTGTTTTAAAAATATAGATGAACTCTACTAAATAATATTAATAATTCATATCCTCGGAACTACAAAAATGAAAATGTTTCTAATATAAATTAAGTATTTTAAAATATCTATTTTAAATCTAAAATCTTTATGACTAAACCATAACAAATCACTTAAATATTAGAGATGCGTTCCAAAGTAAACACGACTGTTTCACAATAACACCTTCTTGTGGTTCCACCTATTGATGGCTACATGAGTTGGAAAGTACATTCTTCGTTGGCGGTCAATCAAACGTACGTGATGATCGGGCATATAGAATCTGAATTATAGCACTGTAAGTATCAATGTGTTTGTTACTACGGTGCAAAAATGAATGTCGAACAGAGCCAACAGAGATTAAGTACTGTTTTAATCTGGGTGAAATTTGTACAAAAACTGTTCCTTATTCCTTAAGTGTACTTTCGGATACACAGTTGCTATCCTTAGAAGGAGATATTTTCAGTTACATATTACGATGATAACTAATATTAAGGTTAAAGCTTGACCTGCCACCTATGTTGAACATTTGACCCATTTATATTAATCAACAGTTGGCTTGCAAAGGTGGCGAAGTTGATGTGTTTAGCAAAGTTGGGATTCACTTTTTTATATTTAATTGCACTATAGTGTTCTTGTTTTTAAGCTTTGTTTTTAACCTTGGCTTTCTTAAGTTTATAAAGATTGGGAAAGGAAATTTGGTGATTTTGATTTTGTAGTTTGTATGAAACTGGGCTATAAAAGGGTACTGAAAAATATCCTGTATTTTGTTAGGAGTTTATAGTGTGATGTGGATTAAGGTTTCGGATGTTATTAAGTTTCTGATGTTATTAAGTTTCTTGTAATAGAGTTTTTGACAAATTCTGTAGAGAAATTGATCGCATTAGCTACTTGGAAATTAATTTTTAGTTAATGAACTCTTTTTCTTTCATTGGGACTATGAATAGTCAATGTAAAATGTTATTGTATAAAGCTTGTTTTGTGAGAAATTAGGTGGTTTGAAAAATGGACGATAGTGTGCTCTGTATTTCAGTGAAGAAAGTAAGTAGTAACGTGTTGAAATAACGTGTTAGTCATTGAATTAACGTATTAGTACGTACTCTAACACCAGATATGAACTATGGGTGTTGTTAAGATGTTGACCTTTGATTGTTAAAATACACATTCAATTAAGATCACTGTAGAAACAACTTTGGCCATCTTTAGGCTGGTTCGACTTGAGATGGGCATCGAACAGAAAACATCGATGCTTCCAAAATCGATGTCTTGATAATGTAGAGATCGATGTGAAGCGGTGCATCGGCAAGAAATTATCGATGTTTACGATAGATCGAAACAATCGTTATCATTATGTCTTATCTATATTCTATAGTGACTGTTCACACTACAGTCACTGTAGTCATACCTATAGACGGTAAGTATTTTACTTATACCATACGTAGTCAACATTAATTAATCACTAAATAATTTGTAATGTCGACTTTATTAATATTTAATGCACAATAATATAATCAGTAGATATAACATTGTCAGTTTAATTAAACCTCTGATTCCAGTAATCAGTATCAACTAATTGCGAAAATAAAAGTTTTGATAATTTGTTGGCAGTTGTAGGTTGAGCCTACAACTGCCTGTGCAGGTATATAATATAGAATATTTCCTGATAAATCAGGATTTGTGGGTAGCAAAGAAAACAGTTCAGATACAAGTTTCAGCGTGTAGACGGTGTAATTTTTGGGGCAGTCGGCAATACTGACTTGCAGATTATCTATAGTTAGGAATATTTTAGATTTTGAATTGGCTCCAGTGGAGAACTGTAGCGATCTTTCCGAAGTTAAGAAATAAGAGGGGATTGCAAAGTTGAGTAAATTTATGACGCTGGGCAATTGGAGTTGGCTGATTGGTTGCTAGGTGACGTAAATATTGAAATGGCGTTTGAGGGGTATAGGAGGGGTATAGGAGGGGATTCGTCTTGCTAATCCATGTGGGAAGGCCGGATATGGAATTATCTCCTTAATTCACTCTCGTCTGCTGATCACGACCAAGAACTCGCAAAAGTGGCGTGATCTTTTTTCACCATGAAGATAATGTCTTTAGTATAGAACAAAATTAGTTAGGATATGGGTTTGGGTTTTAAATTAAGCCACAAGGCTTAAGTGGTTGAAAAACGCCCATATTACGTTAGCTGGAGAATATTTTATTGTAAAATGGCGGCTAGAGTGTGGTTTTGACTTTTATAGGCAATCAAATTAGGGCATAGCCCTTACCTCCTCTTCTGCGGTGGCTCGCAGCAGCGTTAACTCGCTATCAGGTCATCGTAGGATGCTGAGAGGAATTTCGGAGTAATTTTGGAAATTACTGTTCATGTGGTGATTGGTGTGAAGTAGCCATCTTGGGGCCCATCAATTTACCACCACGTGCATCTAAAGTTCGTATGCCAAAGCTGGCGACGACTTAAGCAGCTGTTGGAGATTCCCCCATTCGTGAATTGTACAATCAGTAGAATCCTTCTTCAGCCAGCCGTCGGGTTCAGCTTTGGAACATCGTGGGAGACATATAGTCTTTGTATAACGTATAAATTTTAATTGATTTTTGGCTCATCACGCAATCATAGTTATCAAAGAGGATTTTAATATTTTTTGGGGATGATAAATTTTCTGAGATACCGTTAATTTGCTTAGTAGCTGTCCGGTTAATTATAAATTAATTCTAACCCAGGGTCATTGAGACCTGTTGGCAGAGAGAGTCAAAATGTTATGTTTCTAAACCCCTGGAACGTTCCACCGGTATATTTATGTTGAGTGTTGCCACCACCATTTTAGTGTGTTTGTGAACGGAGGAATTTTGTGATACTAATATTTTATTTACCACGTCCGTAGCGCAAAATGTAGATTAGTGTGAGAAGCTTGTAAATATTAGGCCAAAGGGCTTTGCTTGTACAGTTGCTTGTACATACTCATTGAACATAGATCATTAGATATATGTTGTAATCATCTAGATTTAAATATGGGGAGATGATTGCATTTACTCCTGTATGGGGAGCCTAATTTAATAATTTAAATGACAGTAAAATATATATTGCATCAGTAAAAGAACTATCAAATAGTGCCGCTTAAGCCATTATGATATTATTTTAAAAATACATCAACATCATTACAAGTTATACTTGGATTGTTATATATTATACAATAAGTTTCAACTAGTGCGGCTTAATTCATTATGATATTATTTAAAAGACATCAATATCATTATAAGTTTTTCTTGAATTGTTATATATATTATAAATTAAGTGGCGGCTTTATTACTGGTAAGTGTGATTAGTTATTTGTCTGCACTCCCCACCCTATTTTTATCCGAGATTTAGGTGCAGTCTCTGGCGCCCATCAAGGTCAAGTTCGGTCAAGGTCAAGTTGGCCGCGACACAACACGTTGAGCTTGGGTAACTCTTTTCTCCACAGTGAGGCCGGTTATAAAGTGGCATGCCATGCTATAACCTTAAATTTAGTTATCATCATAATATATAACTGAAAGCACCTGTTTCTGAGGATGGCTACTTTGTAGCCGAAAATAAACTTAAGAAAAAAGTTTTTTTAATATAGTGGATTAGACAATAAACATTGTTTTATTGTTATTGTTCAAACGGAACATATCCATGATCTCAACCATCTCTATATATTCAAAAACTCTTCCATTGGTGAAACAATTTATAGTGATGAATGTTTATCCCGTATCATAGTGTATGAGTAGTATACGATGACCAACACTCTAGGCAATTTGATATAATCGAAGATGACATCAAAAATAAGCATGAATTCATCAAAATTCGACCAACATCTTCATTGAAATAAATAGAAATTGAATTGAAGATCCGAAAGGGGTTTAGACCGAAAGGTCTTCGCACGCTTTATTCCGCACAAATTGCCTGATGGTCAAAAATTTTATTTTACATTCTAAGGATATCATCAAGGAGTCAAAAAAAGATCGACCTCTCAATACGTTCTAGAAACCAAGCACCAAAATACAAAATGATAGTAGCCAGATGAGCGTCATCCGAAAAAACAGCCGTTTGGAGAGTCAACGTGAAGACAATAGTGATCTCTTTCTATGATACGAAGGTAATGATTCATAAGAAGTTTGTTCAACTTGGTCAGATGGTTACTGCTATATTTTATCTTGGTGTTTTGAAATCTTTATTGCGGCGTATTCGGCCAGAATATTCTAAAGAAAGAAGTTGGTGCTTATTGCATGATAATGCGCTATCTGATCGGTCGAAATTTGTGGTGACAGATTATTTTTATCAAAAATCGCAAAGTGCATTTTCCGATGAAAGGAAAGCGTTATGCGGATATGGAGGCCATGCAAAAGGCTTGAGTATCTCTACAAATCATCTAAAACACTCATTCGATATGCTTCTTCATCGTGCAAGGAGACTATTTTGAAGAAAATAAATGAGATTTGCCAAAAGAGAAAGTGTCTGTTATCATTTTGAAAAGTCTTGTTTACTTTGAAGCTCATCTTTCTAATAATGTTTATTAAAGTCAGCTGAAAAGAAATCTGTTTAGCTTTAACGTTTTGCCTTATCTGTTAACAATCAGATTATGGATTTTCTAATTCTAGTACTGAATAAGTATGATAAGTAGTTGAGGAGATAGCATTTTACATTTTTAACTAATATTGCTCAAAGCACAATATAGTACAACTATTGGAACAAACGTTTTCTAATGTTAATGGATCCTCAAGTATTGTTTTTCTTTGAGAAATCAAGCTAATCCATTACTCTTCTGATGAATGTTTTTTAGTATTAAATATGGTCCTCAAATGTTGTTTACCTTGAAAAACCAAGACATTTAATATTTTGTTCACAACTTTCGTCGATCGTTTTATTATTGGTGTTTCCTATAAAATTAAAAGACCATGAAACAAGCTGTATTAAAATTGATGGATTTATGTCATTTTAGACCCTCGGATGGAGAGGAGACGCTTGATAGCTAAAAATATCTGACTCACAATGTATGACATGAAAAGGAAAAGAGACGTTTTCAACGTCCTTATCTATTTAAACTATGGCAAACTGAGGAGCTAGGAGGCCTCTAGCTAAATTTGTTATCGACCAAAATATCTACCAGCATCTGGACAGCCGGTGTGCTCGATGCAGAAATCAAGAAACAGGAAAAAGTTAGTCCAGACACCGAGAGGCTGATCAAAGAAATAAGGAAAACAGACAGAGGACCTAAATAAAAAAGTGAAGAAACCCATTAGAAGGAACAAAAGATCCTATAATACCCAAATTATCGAGGAAGCCACAGAAAACAATTGCAATATGAGAGTTCTTCGCTTGGGTCTATCAAAACGCAAGACTATAATTCATAAGATGAAGAATGACCAAGGAGATATTATTGTAGAGAAGGACGAGGTCACAGAGATTATCCAACTGTAAAGTGCAAGGGGAGGATCGGATCACGAGCAAAATGCTTAAAATCGGTGGTGACACTAGAAAATGCAATTCTCGTACTTTGGAACAAATGTCTTCAGAAAGGCGACATCCCGGCGAGCATGGCAAAATGCCTAGGTGATCCTGTTGTTCAAAAAAGCGACCGTGCGAACATGGAGAACTACAGACCCAAATTATAACTAGCCGGTTTACCTAGAAATTCGACTTTTACCAGCCTATCGAACAAGCGGGATTTATTAATGGATTCAGCACGACTGATCACATACAAAAAATGGGCACATTGATCAAGAAGTATAATGAGTATAATATGCCTCTACACCTGGCACTTGTGGACTATCAAAAAACCTTTACTCGATCGTAACTTGCGCAGTGCCTGAAGCGATGGATAAGGCCCGGATTGACTCCAGGTATTCAAACCAGATTAAATACATCTACGAATATGCTACGTTACGAGTCAGAATGGAGGAAGACTGGATGATAGGGCAAGTCCAAATCAAGAGAGGTGTACGTAAGGGCGACACCATCTCGCCCAAACTCTTCACCTTGGCTATGAAGGACGTATTCAAAACTATATCCTGGAAGCGAAAAGGTATCAATGTTAACGGAAATCATCTTAACCACCTCCGCTTCGCTAATGACATCATTCTCATCAGTGGCGACGTCGGATAACTCGAAGTAATGCTGCAGGAATTAAAAGAAACGTCCCAAGCAGTCTAAAAATGAACCTACAAAAAAGAAAAATTTTGAGTATGAACGACATACAGGTTGTTATCGACAATCACACCCTCGGAAGAGTGGAAGGCACAGTATCATATATCTAAGGCACAATATCAAAATGGAAAAGGAAAATCAATCAGCAGAGATCCCGAGACGTATCGGTTTGACTTGGGCAGCTTTGCGCAAACTTAGTTACATCCACCGAGAAACAAAGATTCCTATAAACTACAAAAAAGTTATATAACACGCGTGCCTTGCCCGTTACAACGTACGGGCTCGAAACTACGACTCTCACAATGAGCAGCGCAAACCGACTTCAAATCTGCCAACGAGCGATAGAGTGAGGAATGTTGGGATCAGTTTGAGAGACCGAATCCGCAACGAGGAAATCAAAAGGAGAACGGGAGTCATAGATCTGGTAGAAAGAGTGGCAAGATTGAAATGCTACTGGGTGGGCCACGTGACGAGAGATAATCTTAAATGGACCAAAGCCTTGATTTAATGGAGACCACGGGAGTTAAAGAGGAGCAGAGATCGACCACAGACAAGATGGCGAGACCACATTCCGCACCACGCGGGGGAAAACTGAATATTGACTACATAGAAGAGAACGACGTGAAAACAAATGGAAGAGGCTTATGTCCAGGAGTGCATGCTTACAGGGTGAAGAAGTAGAAGATCCATTTTTTTTAATTAGTTGCAAGTATAATACACTTATCCAACGAAATTCATTCCATTCAATTCGAGAGTTTAGACGTACTTAAACGTCTACATACCAGTGGTGTTCGTAGAGTAGAGGCTACGTCCCCTCCCCGAACCAGTTGCTTAAATTTGCAATAATATAACTTAAACCATTGCGGAAAGAGTTTGTCTGCAATTTTCATGTCCCAAATGTTTATTACCCTTGACGCATGTAAATGTAAACAACTGATTTTATTCCCAGCTTCAAGACACAAAAAATTAAATAACGCAGTTAAAGTTTCTGTTCTGTTGTGTTTTTTATTTGTAGTAAATTGTTATTAAATTAAATTAGATTTCTCCTGATTATTTAAGCATTAAAATATAAGATAAAGAAACTGCAACCTTTAAACTTTCATATCATTATAAATCTTAACATTATTATTTATCACATGTTATTATTCAATGTACTCGCATTTACACCAAACGATTGCCGTAAGAAATTATTACCGATCTGATGCAAATATTCCAGTCTGAATGATAAATTCGCATTCAATGCAAAGTTATCTAAGGAATATATTGAATGCTAGAAAGCAATTAGCTTAGTATGCGTAAGTTTTTGTATATTTCCATCAGTTGTACATTAACACGCAGCGCCCGCTATAGCGGTTACGTTCTCCGGGCAACAAGACAAATTGCCGCCCCTT
>WYDF02029578.1:0-12863 GCA_009867245.2 Adranes taylori
ATAAACATATACTTGAATAATACATTTAAATAATAATTTCACAAAATATCTTCTGGTTATTTTTCACTGTCCTGGCTTGGACTTCGTAGAAATGCTTTCGGGGAATTATCTGTGAGTATGACCACCGTTATGTTCATCCTCCAGACAATTACACCTATTAGAAAGCTAAATGTATATGATCCGTTGATTGCATCCTCTACTCTACTAGATTACTCCTGTTAGTAGGTAATAGTAGCATCAGCTATATGATTTGCTTTTGTGGGATGCTTGACAAACACATAGTTATTTGAAATATTACATGATTATAAATGAAATATGATATTGTATACTTACATATGTGATAATTCAAATGCCTGAGAGTCCACAGGTTTTAAAAACCTGTAGGCTCCAGTCATTACCTATTTACTGCGTTACCCATTTACACTTGTTTTATCTTCATGTTAAACTGCTGTTTTAAAAAAATGATGTGTTATTCATGCTTTATATAAAATTTACTTGTTCCAGGTATCGTTAACAACACCTCGACCGGATAATGAGCGCATAACCAACGTTTATGTGGATACTCCTTTTAGGCCAGGTCATGGCAATAGTGGTACACATCAACATCATCTGAGTAGTGACGGTCTTAATATCAATCTATCCGCTATTCAAACGCTAACATCGCATCATGCAGGGAGTAATCAACAACATCTATCGGCCACTCAACCACTTACGAGGCACCAGTCATTCAATTTACCTCCCCATCAAAACATACCAACACAAACCATAACAAAACAGCCTACGCATAATACAACCATAGTACATGATGAAGGTGGATTATCGCTAGTCAGTAGTGGAAAAGTGGACGATTCAAATGTGGTTACGGCACGTCTGAATGAGTGCGCTGCTTTAAGTGGTGGTGCGCGACAACCGGGTGTAGCGTTTTGTAATGATTGCGGCCATTGTAAATGTCCTGCGTGTGTACAACCGCGACCGCTACCCGAACGATGGCTCTGCCATGGTCGATGTTTATGTTCAGCCGATGCTTGCATCGATTATGCGTCGTGCTTATGTTGCGTAAAGGGTGTATTCTATCATTGTGCCGATGAATCTGATAGCTCGCAACCGCATTGCGCTGATGAACCTTGCGGCTGCGGATCGGAACGTCGTGCTGCGCGCTGGGGCTGCTTGGCTGCGTTGTCATGCGCTTTACCGTGCCTGTGGTTATATTGGCCGTTACGGTGCGGTAAGAATACTGTTGAGGCATGCTATGCGCGACATTCGCGACAAGGCTGTCGGTGTAGACCTACACCGCCCTCATCAGGGGGCGGGAGTGATTCAACTGCCAGTAGTCCGGCTTTATTGGCTGCTGTAGCAACGGGCACGCCGGAGAAAAGACTCTTGGATGCCACGCCCGAATATTAAGAATTGTGCGCGTGCTAAACGTACCCCAACTTTTTAGCAGTGAGAATGTGTTTTACAAAATATTGACTTTTACACATTTTATTTTTTCCTGCTACAATTGACTTCTTTTTTTATTAAATTTATTTATTTTTTATTGCTGTAAATAACGGAACATGTATAAGTGTAACATATTATAGCAAAATACTAAACAAAAACATTTTTACATGAAGATGAGTTTTATATTGAAACGAAACAAATAGCTTGCTTTAATTTAGCAATTCGACTGTTTATACATAATTAATATATATTTAATTAATTAATAAAGGATTTAATACAAGTGGAGAACAAACAAAGATTGTGTAATTACGCTGTTTATAATTATTAATAATTATTATATAACGAAACCTGCATCATACGAGGGTTTAATGCATTGGACTTAAAATATTACTAATACAGGTCTGTATAATTTTAATAATTAACTTTTTATTACTTTATATTCATATATATTATTTGTGATATTACCTTTTACACTTTTATATTCTAGTCTAAATATATCTTTTATCATAATTAAATACTCATTTTTCCATCATAACGAATAATATTTTATTCATTATTAAAGAAGTTAAGAATTCCAATTATTCACTGCTCGAAAATTGTGCAAATTCACAATACTCTTGTCCATTCTTCTTAAATTGTGCTATTTAAAATCTTTCCACGTGCATTATAGCTATTGTACTGCCTGCTTAATACACGTGCACACACATAAACAACATTGGTTAATTTTTCTGACTTAGACTTTACGGATAATGCCTTACATAGCACAATAATAAAATAGTAAATATTACGTATATGCAAATGTATAGTTAAATGTCATTTTTATAAGCACAAATTAACAGAGTTATCTGAGTTAAACATCCACATGAACTGAGTTCAGTTTATTTAACTACTCAAACTATCATGTTGAAAGCCTGTTGACATAATTTCTTTAAAATACTGAATTTCTGTGTAAGATGAACTAACTGAATTTTATTAGTTCATTTTTAACTCCGTCTATCATATCAGAATGGAACGATCTTTCAATACAAAAAATTAAAGAAAGTACAAGTCGTTGTTGAGAAAGTGGACTGCAATGTTACTTTTACAAGTACACAAAAAAAACTGATAGAGCTGTAACTACACCATACAACAGAATTTGTTTCAATGTTTTTTCTTCAATGGTTACTCAGATATAGGCAAAAGTTTTTTTAATTTTGAACTTGGCAACATTGTAATCAATTATAGATATTTCAATAGGACTAATTTCATAGTCACCATAAAAGCGGCGATAGTGTTTTAGGATTATTATCTTTTTTATCTAGCCATATTTTCATGCAAACCAATCTTATATGTAACTTCTCTTAACAATTTATTTGAAACAGAAGTTTTTAATATTTCTATTTATTGCTGTTTTGTATACATGAAATTGTGAAAGGTAATATTAACAATTGACTGTAAAAAACGTAAGACAAATTAATAGACCTGTATTATTAAATATATACATTTTAAATTAAGATGAGTAATGGTAAATCACGGGTCTGTTTAAGCTCCGGTAAGTAGCAATTTTGAGAATAGAGGGGGGGGGGGGGGAGGTTAATTTTAAAATATTTGTTTTATAATGAAATTTGGCTTCTTTCCTAATTCCTGATTCCTCCACGGGAAGGAAGATTCGGATCGCTTAAGAATACTTTCGGGGAAATAAGGGTAAAACGATAAAATTTCAATAGATGTGAATGTAGGTAGGGGGCTTGTTGACGACTCTCCAGTATTATCTAGTCTTGAGTGCTGAGGCGTTAATTTGGTTTTTAATTTCTTATAACTAGATTACTCATATTGTTTTTAAATCATCGAAAAATGTGTCGAGTTTTTGTTTCTTTTAATATATCTGATTGAGAGTAGAAAAACATTTATTTTTGTTTTGTACATAAATGTTTAAAAGTAATTGCCGAAATGCGTTTTGGGACTATTTACGCCTTTAATCTAATACAACATTTATCCTTCAGATCTTATTTCAGTTGTTTTTATAATGTAAATCTCACAAACACGAGGCAATTTTAAATGGTTTAAACTATCAAAATGATCTACTAGAATTTAACTGTGTTACTCTCGGTTCTATAGGTGTGTTTATTATTTCATAATTAATAAATAAGAAAGAGAGCTAGGGAGCCTGAAATAATGATCTTTAAAAAAATTAAATACGTTTTTAAATTTAATTAAACAATTTTTAAATTAAATACGAGTAGTCGAGCGACTAATATTAATTATTACCAAATCTATTATATTTAATATTTAATTGATCAAATACTTATTGATATTTTTTTCTTCTTTAACGCTAAAAACCGGGGGAGGAGCATACGCAGCTTCCTTCCATTCCGTTTCCCAGACCTATGGCTACAATCATTATTGCAACTTGCTTACATTACAAAGTTAAATCTAAACTGTTATCCTCAGCGAACGTATTATTAATTTATTTATATTTTGCCAATTTTATATTGTCAAATATAATACAACAATCGTTTCCAAATGTTTCTCTTGGATCTTCTATTTCCCTTGTCACAAATATTCCTGGTGACATCTACCGGATAGACTTCATCTTATCATAAATATGATTTCACCCATTTCCGATTAAATAAACGTTATTAAACATTTTTATATCAAGTATACGAGGTATGATCAAATAATACAATACGGAGAATTAGAATCTCTATTTATTCCTCAATGTTCATATTGTCGCCTTGAAAGTAAGCCCCATTGGGCATAGTACAATTCTTTCAGCGTTTTTTCAACTGTTCGAAGCAAGTCTGAAATTCAATTTTCCATATGGCGTTTAATTGCTTTAGCAATTCTCGTGAATATCGGCAAAACGTCGTCCTTTCTCATATTCGGGAATAGATGATGAAAATGGACGACGTCGGGTGAACATGGAGGATGCGGATTCATAACGGTGTAGATTTTTGTCAAAAATTCACGAACAAGCGAATCAATAATACTATGCAATTGTTGTCGAAGAAAACACTGAATAGAACTTTCACATTCCAGCGAACTAGGCGAGCTTTTTTCGGTCTTGGATCTTCAGGAAACTTCCATTGGGACGATTAGGCCTTAGCTTCGACGTCATATCCATACACACATATTTCATTACCAGTTATGATTTGTTTGAGCAATTCTGGACGGTCGTTGATTTCATTACGCAGATCCTGAGCAGCATCAATTCGACACTGCTTTTGAGTGAAATTGAACAATTTGCGAACAAATTTTGCTATCTCGCGTCTCACACCCAAAAAAATCTGAAATAACAGCTTGACATGAGCCAAATAAGATGCAAATATGTTCAGCAATTTCTCTGTTAGTGATTCGACGGGTGTCCATAACTCTTTTCGATTTTATTATCAGTTAGTGATTATTGATGCGCTAGGACGCCCAGGATGTCCTCATCTGTTGCATCTTCGGGGCCCTCTTGGAAACGCTTGTATCACTTATAAAACGCTTCTTTTATTCACAGCTTGTTTTACCACAAGCAGGATTTAACATGTTCAGCACTGTTCTGCACTTTATTTTATTCTTAACACAAAACTTAATGCAATTTCTTTATTCCATTTTTTCACGCCGTGTTACCAAAACACAAGTAACCTTATTGACAGCTAGCAATAAAGTAAATAACCAATATGGGTGCAGTTGTCAAAATATGTTTGGAAACATATCTTCCAACAAAAAACAATAAAAATTGAAATTTAATAATTTCTCGTATTATCTGATCATACCTCGTATAGTAGAAAGTATGCCCTCTGTAATATCCTTGGTTTACGGGATAAATCTGGATAACCCTGCGTACTAGAGTATGCTTGGTTTACGGGGATATTGCAATATCCCTGCCAATAAAATCTAGTTCCTCGTATTCCCTCCTGAAATCATTCGAGGCGAGCTTAGTATGCAGTCTTTTTTAGGCCCACCGTTTCTACAATCCTTCTTTGCCTTCAATGCATGTTAAAGACTTTTCCACCATATGCATGTCATCTACTAACTGATAAACTAATTGTTTTGTAAATTCATATTCGTATTGCGAACTGCTTTTCGTTCTTCTCTTTCTCCACGGATTTTTAAAGAATGTAAGAATTAGTCTTATTGTTGTATTAGTCTATTTACTTTTCTTTTTCTTATTATGAGAATTTTGCTTCAATTTTGATCCTAATTTTTTTTAAATTTAATTTAAATAAAATAATCCATTTTCCAAATTTTTACAAAATTGATTCCTTATGTTAGTTTAGTGGCTTCGAAATCCAAATAGCACTACCATTTCATTAATCATAGTATTTTTGGAATAAAATTTTCTTTTGAAGATAATATAGTTTTTTCATTAAAATGGATTATCTAAATCACTGCAGCACTTCGACAGTAATGGCACCATACTTCAAAGTTCTTAGAAGAGTTTTTGTCAATCTTTCAAGGTTTTCTTATCCCCTGTTCTTTGCTAAATAGTGATCGGCACCACCCAGTTTTTAACTACATATTTAGTTGTCCACTTTTTAACACTAGTTGAAACTTATGAATTATTACATTTTCTCCAATCATTTCTGTTACTTGCCGCCATTTATGCGGTTTGGACTCAGTAAATAATCATGGCCGTTATATAGCGACCATAGGCTTTTTAGCTTCAACAACAGTAAATCTATACATTACATTTTTTAACAAATTTCGATAAATTAAGTCACCTACATTCTACAGATTTGAATATACAATTCAATCAGAGATTTACTGAACATATGGTAACATAAAAGCGCGCATTAATTTATAATTAATAGAAAAAGAAGGTTGGTTGGATGGAAAGTCGATAACATTTGTAAATAAATAAAAACTGCTTAAATAATATTACGATTGTAAATTAAAATTAATAGACATGGCTGGGCTGCATGCTTACAACATTGTAAAGACATTTGAAATTTTAAATACATAATTTAGTTACAGCAAATAACAACACAACGTCTGTGTAGGTTTATAGTTTCTAAAGCAGCCCACTTGATTTAATGAAATATTCTGAGAATACTAACATGCTCGTGGGTGTTTTTTTTTTTTCAAACATACGTATATAACTTAAGTATTTATAATATTATTATTGTATATTTAAACTCGACACAGATTAGAAACTTTATTAAAAATTTAAATAAATGCTTTAAACGTCGATTCAGATTCAAGTCGGATTATGAACTAACTAGTTACGAGAAAATAAAAACTTTTATTATTATTTTTTTATTAATATCTTGTGTATGAATGTGTGTATGATAAAACGAGTTTATACCAATAATATTTTAAAAGCCAATTGGTTTAGTGTCTAAACAAAAAAGAATTTTTAATCCGTATTGTAATGTTTAAAACAGACGAGAAAATTTTTCATAGTACATTTTGTACTAATTTGTTTAGATATCCCAAAACTTTTAAATATGCGAAATTCATAAAGTACAGTTGAATTTTACAGGAATATAACTTTTTTATTGGAATATTATCTGACTGAGAGGCTAAGTTTAATTTTAGTTTTACAGTTACAGATCGTAACTGTGATACTTACCTATTTATTCGTGGAAAATAGCAGCAAAGAGTTGAAATTTTTTGTTGAAATACAGGTTTATACCAAAATAATATAATTGAAAACAACTCTGTCTCTCAAAATAATATTTCAAAATGATGCATAGTATTTGCGGAAATAAATGATAAACCATTTTCAGAAGCGACTCATTTCTGGAATGTCATACAATTTTATCCACATTTTGCACTTGTATTTCATCCATATTTCATATTTCAACATCTACTGTATGTAGCATATACTTATTTAAAATTAAGTTTGTGCCCACCTTTATTTTCAAATCTAGTTACTTTTTTAAATATAATTACATTTCTCAAATTTCATCAACATCTACTGTATGTAGCACATATTTATCTAAACTACAAGTGTGTACCCACCTCTAGTTTCAAATCTAGTTACATTTATGAAAATTCTAATCGAGAGCTCCTAGTCAAGCTATATCTCGATTTGTAATGTCAAACTATATCTCGAAAATACGCTGTCAGCCGCCATTTTAGATTTTCAAATGACAGCTGTCAAACACACAAATTGTTCATGATAGACCCCAGAAATTACAGTGTGATGACATAGATTATGTTTAGTACGAGTAGAGATAAGGTTTTGCTGGGTGTATCGCTCGTTGGTTAGTAAGAACAATCTCCTACTACTCCTTTGATTCGAAATATGTACGAAAGTAAGATTCGAAATCCTTTTGATATATATATAGGCATCGGTCAAGGTTCGTATGTTTCCCGAATTTTATTTAACAGTATGCTAGATTATGCTATTAGACGTGATCGATCTTGTTGTTTTCTTTCTTCAGGTTGTCGATACGTTCCTGGTGTATCGCTCGTTTCTTCGAGGATTCAGTCAAGTTCAGTTTTGCATTTCTGGCTGATAGTACTCTCTTCTTCTTCTTCAGTTCATCTCTAACATACTACAAAAATAGGCAACAGTAAAACCATTTGGTAGTGAAATTAATCGGAAGAAATGCGGTTGTACCTAAAATTCGCAAGACTATTTTCAGTTCACTATCCTAAATTCTTTTTGCAATAATTTAAAAACTCTTGTGGATTCGACAAGAAGATTTCCATCTTTGTCTTCACGCATAGTAGGTCGGACTTCAAAATCTTTCTTCAGTCGTCTGTAGTCTTTTATTACAATGAAGTTTTTTTTTTGTTAAAAAACAAAATTATATTGGTGTATACTCGTTTTAGAAAAATAACAAATAAATAAGAAAAATAACAATGCCTATGTAATTATAATAAAGGAAAATTATATATTATATATTTGTAGAATACGTATATAATAAAACTTACAAAAATCAGAGTTTTATTTGAAAAAATAATTATTTAAAAATCAATGATTAAAAACACATAATAAACTCAAAACTAGCAGATTCACCTATTATATATTTATATATTATTATTAATAATAAAGAAAAGCAAATAATAATATATTCGAAATTATTGTATTTATTAAAAGAAAATATTTACAGAAAATACCAAAGTAAGTTATATAAATGGCATCTTGTTGAGGGGTGTGCTTCATTTATAAATATATTACGAAAATTTTGGAACGCAATTATTTTTTCTTATTAATTTTAAAATAGTTCTATTAAAAAACAAACTATATGTGCAAAAGGACGCCAGTGTCAGAGGTGTAAGGACACCTCTAACTAAATATAGTCAAACATGTCAGATTAAAGCAAAGCTACATTAAAATTGTGAATAATTAATACGTGGTTTTAGGAAAAATAGTGTTTTTAGGAAAAATACAATTCTGTCAAGTAATAAAAAAATATCTTATAAACTGTAAATATTCATTATCTGATGTGATAGACCGGAATCAATTTCTCAAAATTGTGTAAAATAACTACATGTAGTTTTTTTAGACAAGTTAAATTATAGTTTTTATCCCGAACTTCATTGATAATTATTTTTTTGTACAATTCATACATACGTTATATTATGTTTATCACTTGAACTTATGACTAGTCCGAACATAGTTTTTTTTTATATCCAAAACAATAACAATTGATAAAAATAGTTAATTGATAGATATAATCAATGTATAATTAATAAGGTAATAACAATAATTTTGTATCGTATTTTAATATTTTTATAGTCTCGTGTTTTGAATAAATAAGGAAAGGAGCTCGTGTAAATAAATAAGACGTAATTGTTTTTCCCTTCATTTTTCTTTAATTCATCATATACTATTTAATTCATATTAGACTATTTAATTGATAAATACGAAAACTGGGAAATTATTTATTGATTTAATTTTTCTTTTTATTATGAACAGGATTGTTTTGAGTTATATGTTGTTTCTGTGATAAAACAAACTCTTATAAACAATTTGAGAATAATTTTGTACAAGACTGCCTTTATAAACTAATTTTGGTATTTAAAAACTATAATAACAATATTATTAATTAAATATCATGATTTTGTTGTTTTTGTTTTAAATCATATACCAAATTTTTCTTTGGGTGCTATTTAATGGTTTCGAAAACTATTTGTTTCCTTGTTCTAAACAAATTAATTCAAATTTATGTAATTTATAGATGAAAATATTATAATGTAATATAAACTATAGAATGTAAGGGCCATATAATATATTTTTATACAAAGAAGATTTTTTTTTAATAAACACTTTTAAATATAATTTACAAAATTTGAATTGATTACAATCAGTGTCATTTAATATAATAATTTGAAATATTAATTGCATCAGTATAGTTTGTTTGCGATTCTAATTGGCAATGTAATTTTATAAATTTTTGTCTTAAATTGTTTATTTCATGTTTAAATTAATATTTTTGTGACATTTTTTTTTGAGCATACAGCAAATCTCGTTTATTAAAAAGGTTTGTAAAAATAGGTTAATGTTTGTTATTAAATTTTTTATTTATAGCTTCGAATCCAGTGATTTGGAGAAACCACGATCTTTAGAAATCACACGATTCCAAAAATTCTTTTCTCTATTAAACAAGTGATACATAAAAAGCTATCCAGATTTCGAAGTTATTAGACTCCCTTATTCAACCTAATCATTAACTTAGTACAAAGTTTTAACATTTAAATTAAATTTATTCTAAAATTTGCAACACTGATCGCCCCCTTTCACTCCATAAAATTTTGATCATCCAATTAGATTCAATATCTTTAAATGAATTGAAAAATGTGATGTCTGGACGGACCTTCAATACTATTGTCTGTCCAGACTTTCAATACAATGCACGCGCCTTTACAAACTCATTTTAAAATACTCAAACTTAATGGACATAAAAATTATTTAATATTATAAAAATGTCATAAAAATCAGTCATACAAATGTAAAATCATAAAAATAGTCACATTTGATTCTCTTCGATCGTCAATAACTTTTGTTTAATGAAACGTAGACTTCTTCTTGTTGATGTTTCATTTATCATATACATGTCCTTGTATTAAGAGTACTAGCGCCAAAAGTGTCCGCTAAGTTTTCTTTTCTTTCATATATCTCTTCTGCGACGGTAAGCTAATACCTTGTTTCAGCATACTTTTTTCTGGAGTGGCGGTTGACGAAAAACAGGGTTTTTGTAAAGATCGCATTTTTTCAGTTGCACTAATAATAGCCAATGGTGATGTAATCGTTGCCACTCTGCGTGTTCGTAATGCCACTCTGCTTTCACTCTGACTCTGACGTCACTGTGACTTTAATCCAAGCGTTGCTTTCGCCTTCGCGAACTTATTCCCTATCTTACCAATTTTGAATCTGTGTTTACTAACTTGCTTAGCAGCAAGTGGAACTATTTCCTTCGAATTAGTCTTCATGTGATAAAAATGTTTGAAGCGTTTATTCAAATTTTCGACTTCGATCATAATCACATCCCACACCCTGAGTAAATCTTCACGATTGACTCGTGGTTTTTTGGATGAGTTATTGCCCGTATCTATTACTTGGGCAAATTGCTGCGTTCGTTCAGATAATAAAAGTTGCGATTGTCCTAATACTGAATCAATTTTGCCAATCTCTTTTTCTGGTAGATATTTATGTTCCTTCTTAAATCGTGTCCACTTCTCACACAAATTCTCTATCTAATGCACTTCGCAATTTAGTTCTCTTTTAAGATATGGAACATTCTTTATTTGTGCATGGTATTCTTCTCAATACTCTATGCAATACTCTGAGCGTATTCAATGCAATACTCTGAGCGTCATCTTGTTAGATGTTAATCATTTTCGATGGTATTTATTTCCTTGATTCCCAGATGATTCAATTCTTCGGATTCCCTTTTTGTTCTTCTTTCATTCTCCTTTGTTCTTTTAATTCTTTCTTCTCTGCTATCTCTTTTTGTTTCTTATCATCCGTTATTAGCGTTTTCCAATTCTTCTTTATCTGAAACTAATCGCTTCTTGCGCTTTCTCATCTTTTACGTTATCAGGTTTTTTTCCGTTGTTGTACGCTCGACTTCCAGATAATCCACTGTTATGGGACTATTTATCAAAGATCGTTCGTGTTTTTCATTTGCAACAATCGAAATAGTTTCATATGGTAGTTCTTATTGAAACTTGATTCAATGATTCAATTCTTGGCGATTATCAACAATCAAATTCTGTAGTACAATTGGTATTGACCTAAATAACCCCACATACTATGTAACACTAGTTGTTCTTGCTATTCCAAGTGTTGTTGATTGAGTGCCATGGGATTTGTTAAGAATTGGTTAAGGATGTTTGAACTAGAGAATCAGCTCTTAGTTGTGAAGATGTAGCTAACCATGATGCCACTGGTTGTTGCTGCAATTGAGTATTTTGGGATTGTGCTAAACCAGTAGTACTAATAATAGTAAACGCCGAAAGATTTGGTTTATGTTGTTGTTGATTGAACATTGATGGCGTTCTAACAGTTGTTTAGATAACAGGTTGTGTGATGGACTGAAGGATGTGTCTGTGATATAGATAATATTTTTGGCTGATTGGGCAGAGATGAGAGAGGAGGTTGAAGGGTATGATTTAATGTTGATTGTTGAGTTTTGCATGCGTATTCCAGATCCACGTTAATAGAAGTGGTTTGATTTTGTTTTTCTTGTTGAAGCTGATTATTCAATTCTTGGCGATTATCAACAGTCAATGACTGACCGCCTGAAGTGGAATTTGTTGAGATTATTATTAAATGATTTTTAACTCAATTGATTTTGGAATTCAGGAAAAAACAATGTCACATTTTGTAATTATCTGGTTGATATTCTGCTTCCTGTTGTAACTATTTTCATTGTTTGAAGATTTCATTTAGAAATAATTATAAAACTGAATAAAATATTGTGCAATAAATAAAAAACATCAATCTGACACAGTAGAGTATTAAGCGTTTTATTTGGGGGTTTTTCATGTATCGCCGAACATGTTTTTCATGTGCTGCATCCTTCCGTAGGAACGGAGAGCTTCATGATTTACTGTGTTTTTGCTTATTACTGCAGTACTTTACATAACAGCCGTGTATAGTTAAATTCAGTATTTAATCAAACTTCATTCTTCAACAAATTTCATAATTTAATTTAGTTAACAATCCTTTTAATCAACGATTAAGTTTTCTATACTGATGATACAATAACTAATACCAAAACAATTAATAGCCTTAAGCACACCTTTAAATAGCACCATTTTAATAAATATCCAATGAAGCTGTTCCTAAAATTTCGCCCGCAATTGTTCGGAACAAATAACTTACATAATATATAAGCAAGTCATAAATATTGAAATGTCGCGCTATCTTTTGACCAGCACTGGATTTATTATAAGAATATAGAAATGCATCAAATCATAACAAAGGAAAAATTCTTTTATATTTTCTCATAACATCAAATGTTCGAAAATTCAAATGAATTTTTGTTTTTATTTAT